>MKEJ01058753.1:0-21262 GCA_001753735.1 Embelia ribes
AATAGAAATAAATATAAATACAAAGAGAAAAATAAATGATATAAAAAAATAAAATAATTAAAATAAAAAATAAAATACAAGAATAAAATAATTAAACTAAAAGAAAAATAAAAGAATAAAAATAAGTAAATAAAAAAATAGCAATTAATTAAAACAAGAAGGATAAATTTATAATTTTAGAGAGAGATGGTAGTGAGCCATGGGGGGTGTGGTGGAGGGGGGGTGGGAAAAGCAATTTGCTTTTAATTTAAATCAACAAGCAAAATCACATAAACTTGAAATTTTTTATTTATTCCAAGTTATTTTATAAATGAAATGGATGAGTATTTTTTGAATTTTAATTATTAATGTTGATACAAGTTAAAAATATGTTAATATGATGGTAATGGTATATACAAGACTTTTTGGCTAGTAATTTGATTGAGAATTGACTAATATGGTTAATTAAAAAAATCTAATAATATATGGTGGTCAATTGCTAACACTTAAAGGACTTGACCACTATTAAAAAATTATCTGTAGTGTATATTAATTTTTCACATTTTAATCTTAATAATTTGCACGCCAATTTTACGCTAAGTGTCATCTGTATGTGTTGCCACATAAAATATTTTTTACTGCATAAGCTGCATATTTATGCAATAACGTTTGTCTTTTGGTGTTAGTTTAGCTCAATTTAAGTAGTAGAACGTTTAACAACATAACCTACATATTAATATGAACAATGTCAATATCAAGTATCAACGAGTCAAAGAGATTTTATCTTAACTTCAACATCTCACAATCCAAAATCCCAAACAAAAAAGAAAAAAAAAATCAACAAAAAACAAATGAAATGTCAAAAACTCATATCTAACTAATTCTTTTAAAAGTACCAACTACTGTGATTTATATATTTTTCGTTTTAAGAATGTTCTTCGCCTAATATATTTGTAGCAAAATTCATCGTACCCAAAGTTATAATTTAATTAATATCAATTTGCATATTTTTTTATTCAAAGATAATAATATATTTTAGAGATTTAAGTTGATGATTATCAAATTAACAACATATATATTTAAATAGATTACAATAATACGGAGCCTATTTTTAAAAAATAATATATACCTTTAGAGATTTAAGTTAATAATTGTTAAATTAATTTATATAAATTAGTTGTTATCACATCTTCAAATAAAAACTAAACTATTGTTGTAATCCCACTCAATTAAGAAGAGACACATCACACGATGTTAATCGATTATTTGATCTTAATATAATTTGTGTAAATACACCTGATATTTAATTTACATATATTTTAATTTAATATTTAAATTTGTACTGTACTAGTAAGCTAGGGACAGACCCATGTGCTTAAAATATGGCCCACTTTTGTCAAAGTTGTTGCAAAAATTTGCAGTTAAATTAGGGGCGCGGGTTTGCTGCTGCCAAAAAGCAGCTGCAGTATTTTGCAGCTCAATTTCGAGCCACAAGATCTTGATCCAATGGTTCAGAATTTTTTATAATATTATTTATTTATTTATTATAAAAAAATTTGGACTATTAGATCAAGATCCTGCAGCTCGAAATTGAGCTACAGGATGCTGCAGCTGCTTTTTGTCAGCAGCAAACCCAGAGCCTTAAATTAGTGGAGGAATAGTCCACATGTCACACTACTCTAGACAATGCGGTGAGTTTAGAAATGGAATGGTAATCAATGGTGTCTCACACTACTTTTCAAGAGGATAAGAATTAATATATTTTTTTCAGTCATAAAAATAAAAATTTAATTAAAAAATTTTGGAGATAGTTTTTTAAATTTAGTTATAAATTTTTTTTTTTGTGATTAAAAAAAAACACTTCATCCTCATACTTCTAAAAGTAATATCAGACACTCTTCACCCTTGTGATTAGTGCCCTAATTATTGAATCCTTTGTGTATAGAGATGTTTGTGCTATCAATTCTCATTTCCGTCATAATTTTTACTCTGCTCACATTATATTTTAAATTATAGAACCGGAATCTCACATTTTCGATTCCAGTTTCACTAATTATCTAATTTTGGACAATATGGTTATGTTATCCTGTCCTTAGAGCTGAAAAATGAGGGCCAATCATATCATACCGATATGTGTAAATGCTTCACGTTAAAGTATTTTCACATATATTAATTTGTTTGGACCTAAAATCCATCATTATATTCAAAGCTAATCTATTGGAGTGATGCTCATCCAATAACAGTAATTATACCATCATAAGTAAGTCGGCACACTTTGTCTCGTTAAATCATAAATAAAAAATATATATATTCTTTCAAAAAGGAGGGGTTAGCATGGGAAAAGCGGGACTCACTTTCGTCTTATCATTGTACGAGCACTTGCAGCAGATTATATAAAATATATCTTTTATCTATTTTAGATATCTAATTTAGATATTCTGTAAAAAAAATGTTTGCAGTAGATTATCTATTTTGATATCTAAAATGGATGGTTATCTAAATTTCAACTTTTTTGGAAGAGAGATATCTAAATTTAACTATACAACTTTTTCTCTCATTTAGTTTACATTTCCTCTTTCTCTCTATTTTCTACCTTTCTCTCGTGTATATATATTATATGTATTATATAGACAATTGTATTTTAGATAATCTGCTGCAGGAAAAATTATATTTTCGATAATCTGCTGCAGGGGTAGTTCAATAGATAATCTGTAAAATAGAAATAATGAATTTCAAGTTATAAAATAAATAATCTATTTAGATAAGTTGGGTCAATGCTCTAACAATTATCGAACATAGAAGATTCCATGCAAACATCACTCCCCTTGGCATTAGACAGGGGAGGAGCAACAGAAATAACAGAATAAAAATTGAGATCTTAATTTGCCTTATTCCACTCAACCGCACTTTTCGATTTTCTTTCCCAATCTCCCTCCCTCTCTGTCTCTCTTTAGGGCACACTATTAATCCTCTCTCCCTCTCTCTCTGAACACCTACTTCCCTAAATGCCAAATCATTAACACACTGTCTCTCTCTCTCTCTCTCTCTCTCTGTCTCCCCCCGCGTGTGCGTGCGAGTATTTGTTCTCTCTCTCTCTCTCGTATGTATATGATTTATTTCATGTTCTATCTTGCTAACCTCCATTTTTCTTAATATACAGGTTTTTTATGACCAATGGCAACCAAAATTGATCTTCTATTACTCTCGCTCATCGTTGCCTTCGCTTCCAATTTCATATGTAAATATATATATTATATTATACATATATCTCTGAATAGTCTATTATGCACATTCTCTTTTAAGGGAAGTCAATTTTAATCCCTATACATCAAACTCTAAATTGGGGCTCAGATTTGGATAATGTTGCAACACCAGATCCCGTTAACCTGGAAATGGATCAGTGTAGTAAATCCCTTATGTTTTAGGGAAATTGAATAGTATTTAGATACACTGATGGGATGGGAGCGAGTGTTCCATAAAATTTAATCATCTAAAAGAAATTAGTATTGGGGCTCATTTAGGAGCCCTGGATCGCTGTAGTAAACTCCTTACTTTTCAGAAGATTGAATGGTATTTGATATATTGTTGGGGAGTGTGTGGGGCTCATTTACAAGAACTAAATCACTGTAGTAAACCCTTAGTTTTTATAAGATTGGTTATCATTTGATACACCAGTGAGAGTGAGTGTTTCATTAAATTTAATATCTAAAATTTATTTTAGGGGCTTATTAGGAGCACTGATTTGAGTTCCCTAAGACCCCAGAACAATAATAGTCCAACAGTCTTGAAGAGTTTCGTTTGAACTTTTATTTCATTCACTATCTTTGAGTCCCGTAATTGTAATATTTGCTATGCTTCAATCTTTTATTTTACAAAATTCGTCTCTCTCATAGAAAATCATGATATTTTTTACAAGGAACGGCAAGTAATAGTATAGGGAATGTTAAAATAGTCCTTATCTGAATTTCTGAAAGATTGGTTAGGAAGGTTAGGCAGAGCTAGAGATTTTGTTATAATTCATGGTGGAGATTGACCTATAATTTATTCAGACATCAACAGTTTTCTATGACGTATGGGTCAGGTTGTTACTGTCAATTTTAAATGCCAACGACTGGGTATAATGACGATAAATAGTTTGTATAATAAATGAGTAACTAAATTATTTGTTTTCTTTCAAATGTCTCCAAGCCTCTCGCACAATCTTGGTGTATATCGACAAGCAAGTTCTGTAATCCACTCTGATGTGATAGATAGTTCAAGAGTGTGGACATACGCTCATGTAATGTTTAATAATATCTTTTTAAGTTGGTTATATTACGATTTACTAAATCACTATTTTCCTACTCTTTTTCATCCTCTGCAGATCGATGCAATGCTTTAACTGGTTCCGGTAAGGAGGTACTGATCTTTGTTTCTTTAGCACTTTTGATCCGTTTATTTATTTATTTATTCATGAAGGGAAATACATAAAATACCAGATAGAGATATGTGGAATTGCCGACATTGCATAACATTAAAAAACCATCTACAACTTTTCTTGACAGATGCATGTTTTATTTATGAGGGGTGTAAAGGTTATTAACCTGTTATTATTCCCCACCTGCAAATTACTTGTAGTCTTAACTCAAAGCATATTATTTTGTTTGGCAACTATTAGTCTGATTTTTTTGATCCAAAATTGTTCATTCCCTGGAAAACTTCTGGGCTGACAATTATTTTGAGACCAGAGAATAATGTCACTTTTCTCGAGATTTAACTGGAAGTGATTATGATTTTGTGTTCCCTCTTTTAAATCACTTTTTATGATTGCAAAAATTGGCGATTTGGCTTTTAACTTTATTAACACATTTTGTCTTCTTCCATGTTTGTTTTTAAAGCCTAACCAAACAGCTGGGAATATCAACCTAGGGACTTTCAGAGGCGGATATTATGGCTTATCTGGTGGTAATTGTGTTCCTGTTCTTTGTTCTTAGTTTGGTTAGCCTATGTAATCCTTATGAATGGAACAACCAAACCATTTGCTATTGCAGATTATCATTCCGATTTTGTCGATACTTTTGGACAGCTAGCCCGAAGGGTAATGTATATTGTTTGAGTGCATTATGTGCTGTGTAATGTGTTATTAGTTCCTCTCTATTGTTAGTATTCAACCTTTTTACAGCAATTAAGAGAGGATATACATGAAAGGAAAGCAGCTGAGGTGGTAAAACGAGACAATGAAGTGATTGTGAAGCTTGAGAATGCACCCATCAAGCGGAGCAATTCAGTTGACTCGGCAGTTCTTGGCAAATACAGTGTATGGAGGAAAGAAAATGAGAATGTAAATGCTGATTCAACTGTTCGCTTGATGCGAGATCAACTGATTATGGCAAGGGCCTTTGTAAGCATTGCTAATACAAAGAACAGGAACGACTTGGCACAAGAACTACAGAGTCGAATCAAAGAAGAACAACGTGCTCTAGGGGAAGCCACTGCAGATGCTGATCTGCCTCGCAGGTAGAGTAAGCCCCTTTTACATGGTATTTTACTTCATTAATTGTCTATTGCTGTCAATTGAATTTTTGTGCTGCTTTTCAATGTAATTTATTGGTGAAAGATGCATTCCATTTGGGTGTTCAGTTGTATCTTTTAAATACATTTTTTTTGCATGATTAAAAATTTCACTTGTAAGTACTTTTAAGTGTGTTTGGTAAGTAGCGTGATGTAGGATGACTTAGAGGAAATACAAGAACAATGTAAAACAAATAAAGAACAAAGAAATTCTAATACTCTTTTCCAAACTCTCAATCTTTATTCATAAACCACACAGATAGAAAACAACTAAAGAGGTCTTATATATAGGCCTTAGGAAAATAACCTAATGGACTTGGCCCAAACAAACTAGGAAATAATGAAAATAATGAACGAAATAATTAATTAACCAAGTCATTAAAATAACTAAACAAAACAATAAACTAAATAAATCTCTTCTAATGCTGCATCATTCTCTCCTGGTTGAAAAAGGTTTGATCCAAATGTTAATTGTAGGCGGGCGACTAGTGATGGCAATGACATTCTTCATCAGTCATCTTAAGTAGTCTCAGGTTCCTCCACGGGATCAACAACACCTGGATCTTCATCATTGTCTACAACTTTCCCTTACTACTTCCTGTCCAGCATAACACGCTCTTTCTTTGCTATTTCTTGATATGAGCAATATCTAGCAATATGACCTGTACCCTCACAAACATAACATGCTTTGTCCTTTTATCTAGATGAGCTGACTGATCCTTTCGGCTCCTCCGTGAAAGGGAACTTCTTGTGACTAACCTCTTTTGGCGTCGTTTTGACCACTAGCCATTAATATTTCTCCTTTTGTTTAGCAACCCTCACATAACTATGAGCCAAATCAATTGATGCAAAATCATTGCTCAAAGTTCATATTGAATGTCATCTCGAAGCCTATTAATTTAGTGAGTAATCTTTTGTTGTTCGGACTCTTCAACTCAAATGCGAAGGGATAACTTGTGAAATTTGTGAGCATACTCATCAACAGTGTTATCATCTTGCTTAAAAGTTTGAAGCTTGTAGAATATATCACGTTAAAAATTCAAAGGGATGAACTTAACAGACATTGCATCCTTCATATTCATCCATACACTAATTGGTTCAGGTCCTCTAGAAGAATGTTGTTGGATGAAATCTGCCCACCCAATATTAGCATAACCACGGAGCTTTGTTGCCACGAGAGTAACTCGACGATCATCAGGAACTCCCTTAAAAGAAAGCACATGCTCTACCAAGTTGAGCCACTCAATAAATGTGTCAGGTTCAAATTTACCGTTAGAATATCAATCTTGATTCCATAATTGTGATCTTGTTGGCGAACCTGAGTAGCAGGATTAATTAGATCATGTTGGACAGGAACAAAAGTGGTAGTTTGATTAGTGGCAATAGGAGTGATGGTTGCAATTGCTATTGACGCAACAGATGTCGAGGATGAGGCGGGGGCGAGAGTTGTTAGAAGTGCCATAATCTCATTGAACTTGGACTGCATATTGATCTACATTTAACTCATGGTAGACTGCAGAGTATTCATATCAAACCTCAATCGAGCAACCTCATGACTAGTAGCCACACGATCTTCCTTAAATTTTGCAAATTGGGCCAAAACTTCTTTACTTGCAACCATTTTTTTGTCCTATGGAATATAGAACCAAATTAAGTATTAAATTGCAATGAAAGAAAAAATAGCACCTGATTGATAACTGTGCAAGTTGCAAAGGTAATTAGAAATTATTTTCCAAACTTGAGGGCTATTCTGAAAATAACCAAAATTGCAGGGACCTAACCATAATTATTCCATACCTTAGGGACCAGTTCTGTAATTAACCCAAATTCTCATGTTCGCTTCTAATCTCAGGTCGAAGAGACAAAAATGGAGACGGCGACAATGGTGACTAATGGTGGCTCCGGCGGCAACTGGTGGTGAGTTCAATTGGGTCTGGTAGGTTCAATTGGCTTGCAATTGAATTGTGGGTTTCGATTGAGTGCTGGTGACTGGCTTGGCGATGATTCCGATGAGCAGTGGCGACAAACAAAGGTGGTGGTAGGGTTTTCGGGCACTGGTGGTGGCGGTGGCTAGGGTTTCGCAGAAAACGGAGGCGGCGATGATGGTGGCTATGGTTTGAGGTTATTTAGGTCGTGATTAATTTATTGTTAGCACTGTGTAATGGATCAAGCCAAATTGATATAAGATGGCTTATAGGAAACACAGGAACAATGGAAAACAAATAAAGAATAAAGGAATTCTAATACTCTTCTCCAAACTCTCAATCTTTATTCATAAGTTACATGGATAGAAACCATCTAAAGGATATATATAGGACTGAGGAAAGTAACCTAATGAGCCTAGCCCAAACAAACTAGGAAATAACAATAACATAATAAAGGAAATGAATGATACCAAGTTGTTAAAATAACTAAACTAAACAATAAACTAAATATTCTCTTCTAATGTTGCATCATAGCGTCCAAGCATATCTTTTGGCACCTTAAATGCTAAGACGGACAAATGAAACTTACTTCAAAATAGAAAGTAAGAAATCGTATGTGGTTTTTGGTTTGCCAAGAACCCAATTGTCCTCGGTTATTTCCCATTATTTGGAAGTGTACCCACCATATTTGGTAAATGTTTTGTTCCCACTGATGAACCCTTTTTGTGTCACGCTTCATTTGTTCATCTGAAGATTCTGAACATCTAAATTTTCAAGTCATTTATTTGACCAAGATTTTGTCTCCACAGAGATTGAAACCTAGATCTTCTACTTTTGATTTTACTGAGACAATGATATATTATGTATAGTACGCAGGAGAGAATCAAAACTATGAATCAAGCACTTGCAAAAGCAAAAGATCAACTATATGATTGCAAGTTGATGACGACAAAATTGAGAGCAATGCTTCAATCAGCAGACGAACAGGTTCGTAGCTTGAAAAAGCAAAGCACTTTCCTGAGCCAGTTAGCTGCAAAGACTATACCTAACGGAATACACTGCTTGTCTTTGCGTTTAACCATTGAGTACTACCTTCTCCCTCTAGAGAAAAGGAAGTTCCCCAGGAGAGAGAATCGAGAAAATCCAACACTCTACCATTATGCTCTCTTCTCTGACAATGTTTTGGCTGCATCAGTTGTTGTAAACTCAACCATTATGAATGCCAAGGTAAAGCATTTTCTATACCAGGGTGTTAGATTACAATTTTTATTAGTTTTCCCAATATTTTGGCACACTGTTTTAGGATTAAAAAGAGAAAACTCCGGAAAAAAGAAGCATGATTGACACTTTACAGCTAGGGACTTTGATAAGGATACGGGACATGACAATGTAGAAGGAAAAAAAGATACGGACATTAGAGATGATACAACAGTGTGATACTAATTTTTTTTCACACTATTTATTTAGAGATGGCAATAATATGTCATAGAAGCTCTATTTAGCCAATGCGGAGACATGTATGGGGATAACTGTTCACAAGATAAAATACCCTTTTGCTCTTTGCTGAATCAAAGCTTTTTCAATTTCGTTGATCTCACTTTATATCAAGGTATCGCATAGGCCATGTGGTTTTGAACTTCTGTCATATATTTAGAAGTGTCTGAAAAACTAACTGGGAAGACACAACAAATGGAATGTCGTATACGTACTTTGGAGATTCCGTGTAATATGTGTGCAGTTATCGAGCACGGACACTGCAATCTCTTTGGTGTTCCCGCTTCCAAGGGGCAGATACTACCACATAAGTTGTTTTATATCTTATTTATGTACTTTGCTATGAATTCAAGTTATTTCTGTGACGTGTGACCTGTTTGTGCTGGTATATTCTAATATAAGTAGCCTGTAGTTAGATATTTTGGCAATTAATTGGTGTAGTACACATATAAGTTGATTGATATTTTGGCGTTGGATCCTCAGGCCTTGCTTTTGAAAGTGGCAATTCCAGTATAAACTGAATTTTATAATCCATGTGCTTAAGATCTAGATTAAGAGAAACTCATGATTTTAGTTCAATTATATAGACATTCAACTTAGTTTTAGAAATCACACTACTGGACTGTGCTGCAGGAGCCTGAGAAACATGTATTTCATCTTGTTACGGATAAGCTGAATTTTGGGGCCATGAATATGTGGTTTCTGCTGAATCCTCCAGGGAAAGCCACCATCCATGTTGAAAATGTTGATGAGTTTAAGTGGCTCAACTCATCTTACTGCCCCGTGTTGAGGCAGTTGGAATCAGCTGCAATGAAGGAGTACTATTTTAAGGCTGATCATCCTAATACTGGCTCATCTAATCTCAAGTACAGGAACCCAAAATATCTCTCCATGCTCAACCACCTTAGATTCTATCTTCCACAGGTGACTTTCTTATGTCTAATGATAGTTTAAGGACTACTAACGAGTTTAATAAGGGAACTTGATAAGCCTGCTTAAACTGTGCGCTTTCTGTAGGTTTCAGTGCTTCTTTAATGCTTTGTCTATTGGACAAAGCTGACTTATCAAGTGCCCTTATACCAATTTTTAGAAAAACACAAAATTTAGCTTAAATTTATAATTCCATTTGTGCTATAGTTATGGTAAAATCACAATTTTTTAGTTTATATGATAGAATATTCTGATCTTTGCCTGAGTTACCCTCTATTATTTGCATCTAGTTTAACTTTTTGTCTCTGTAGATTCACTTATATTTGTTTGGCCTAAATGATTTATTAGAATCCACAGATACAATCCATTAGCAAGGTTGCAGACAGAACTGAGACTTTTCTGATCTGAAAACCTATTTTTCTTTTATTGGGAATTGAAACAATTCCGCAGTTTTTATGTTGAAGTATTAATTGAATATTGAAAATAGTGGGGCCAAAATGAAACTCTGTCCTTATTACAGAGACTGTTGAACTGATCAACCCAGAAGATTATCCACGAGTGTTTAACTGAACAAGATATTAGATTTCTGCTTTGGCTTTCTTCTTCTTCTTCTTCTTCTTCTTCTTTTTTTTTTTTTTTGGATTTTTTGGTTTTTTGTTGTTGTTTTTTTTTTTGTTCTTTTTTTTTTTTTTTGGATTTTTTCTATATGATCTGTCTGAATTTGGTTCCCTATTGTGCTAAATCAACAGGTTTATCCGAAGCTAGATAAAATATTGTTTCTTGATGATGACATTGTCGTCCAAAAGGACTTAACTGGATTGTGGTCTGTTGATCTGCATGGAAAAGTAAACGGTGCAGTGGAAACTTGTGGCGAGAGCTTTCATCGTTTCGACAAGTATCTGAACTTTTCGAATCCTCATATCGCGAAGAACTTTGATCCCAATGCTTGTGGTTGGGCATATGGTATGAACATTTTCGATCTTAAGGAATGGAAGAAGAAAGATATTACTGGCATATACCACATGTGGCAGAATATGGTTAGTCCTTCAAAACGTTTCTCATTTCTTTTAAGTCTCTGTGTTTTTCTTGTGGTACATGAACCATTTCTTGTTGATGGGAATTCTCATTTTGGAAACTAGAAAGTTTTGTTCTGGATATGTTTACCAGTTCGATTCATAAATGAATAGGGTGATTAGGATCGTGGTCACTGCTGTCAGATAGACTTCCAAATGCTAGAAGCAGGTTTGTTAATTTTTTATGCTGGGATTTCAAATTTGAAGACTATCTGACGTCCTTAAAGAAATACTTTTTTAATTATCATGGACTGATAAGCAATAAAATAAATTGTGAATATAATTTTTTCTATTGAATCATAAAGTTTTGGAACTCTTTGTAATGATTGATAATCCCTCTGTCCCATTTCAATAGTTTTGTATTTCTTTTTAGTATGTTCCAATATATAGTCTAATTTCTATTTTAGAAAAGTAGTTGAAAAGTCACTTTACTAAAATGCGTTATTTATTGTATTCATTTAGTTACTACATCCATCTTCATGAGTTGTACAAAATGTGTTGCATTAATAAGGAGTATATTAGAAAAGGGAGAAAATATTTTCGATTTCAGCAACATTAATTGATGTTTATTAATCTTTGTGAAAAAAGAAGTGGGACTATTAAAATGGGATGGAGAGAGTACATTTTATTCTCCAAAGCTTGTATGCTCCCCTTAAGCGTCCACTTTGTAAAACGCTTAAGTTGTACTTTACTATAATGTTCACAACCACTAGAAAAATAGCATACTAAAGTAAAACTGATATGTAAAGTAAAAAGAAGACGTGTGATAGAAAACTTCTGTTAGCTGTTGAAGTGTATCACAAATGCAGGGTGTTCCCAGAATCTTGGGCCGTTATCAGATTTACCGAAATTTATGCGTTCTACAATTCCTTGCTCATCTCGATGATAAGAAATTAGTCAGCAATTTCTTTCACATCAATTGAAACTCTTAAGACTTTTTCTCTTCTACTTAACAGAGTGAAAGAGAGAGTTTAATGATCATAATTGTAACAGCTCATGTACTTGATAGATCTGTTGTATTATCTCATTCCTCTACTTCTATGTAGGAATAATTCTGGGGTTTCTCACTAATGATAGTGTAATTAGCAGTGCAGAGTGAAAAAGGGGGACTGACCCTTTGCTATTGTTAAGCAATTTAAGAACTTTAGTTTGTAAAAGAATTTCTTACTGAACTACATAGGTGCCACAACAATTGCCAAAAAGAAAATTATAGCTAGTTAAAATGACTATAGCATCTAACTTTAGTTTCCATCTCTCCGAGAGAGTGTCCTTTGTGGGCACCCCAGGGATTTGACCTGTTATTTTCTTGGAGCTGTGGGAATAGGATCTCATAGCTCCCTGAGGATTAACAAGATGCGTGAAAGCTGGCACGGACATTTGGATACCAAAGCAGCATAAAATTTATAATGAGAAAGAGTAACAATAATAATAGTTATGTATTTATCTTTTACAGGTATGAATTCATTTGCTTGTTTATTTATATTTCCTTGTTCTTTTGCTTTTCAGAATGAAGATAGAGTATTGTGGAAGCTTGGCACTTTACCTCCTGGATTGATGACATTTTATCGGCTGACACACCCTCTCGATAAGTCGTGGCATGTGCTTGGTCTCGGGTATAACCCCAGCGTTACCCAGTCAGCTATTCTAAAAGCAGCCGTTGTTCACTACAATGGGAATATGAAACCGTGGCTGGAGTTGGCTATGAGGAAATATCGCCCTTACTGGACCAAGTATATCAATTTCGATCATCCCTACATCAGTGGTTGCAAAATCAATGAGTAAGCCGAAAATTTGGGTTACAATAAAAATGCTCTTCTTTTTCTATATTAACCTGAAGGAGAGAGATCCGACTTTCGTGCTAATTAGCGAGCTTAATAGATACTTAGATTCAATTCTATTCTTCCTATTTCAAATTTCCCTAGCCAATATGTTTTCTCCGGTTCAAGGAGCTACATTTATAATAGTTTATTCTTTATTCTTTCAGTAACAACTGGCTACGTATTGGGCAAAGTTTTCATTTCTGTTCGATTGGATTGTTTTTGCTGAGACAGTTGAATTAGCTTTTCGTAAGATGTGTAATTTGTGTAATTCGGGTAAATTAGTTTTAATATTCACCGTTTGGTGATCAAGTGAATCCCTTCCCACAGGTATGTACAGTGATTGATTTTCATTTTATTTTATTTTATTATGTTATTTTTTTTTGGTAGGTGCCTGATAGGGGTGGCCATGAACCGAACCGAGCCGAGCTTTGGGGTGCTCGGCGTTTGGCTCTATAAAAAAAATCTCCGGCTCAAGCTCGGCTCGGCTTGACTCATTTGCAATTGAGCCAAAATTGAGCCGAGCTTAAAAAGTTCGCGAGCAGCTCGCAAGCCATTTGATTCCTAACTAATCTGACATCATTTTGAGCTCAAGATTGATTTTTATTTAGATTTTGATCAATTCTTGTGCAAAATATCTTAAACATGTTTAATTCCGAAAGTGTTAAATGTTAATACTATTTTGATAATTTTGAAGTTAATTTTAAATTCGGAATAATTAAAATATTTATGATGATATATTGATAGTAATAATTAATATTGGCAAAATAAATTTTTAATGAGATATTTTAGTATTTATTTTAAGATAAGTTTTATTTACTATATTAATCACCTGAAATATGCTATATATATATATATAACTATATACTGTACTTATTTCGAGCGGCTCGCGAGTCTAACGAGTCGAGTTACTCCATGCTTAAGCTCAACTTGTTAACACTATCAATCTCAAAATTGAGTTTGAGCTCAACTCATTTACTCTCAAGTCGAGCTCAAGCAGCTTGCAAGCAGTTTGGTTCATTGCTTGTCCTAGGGTTACTCGTGCTCTGTATACTAGATCATTTACAAAAAGGGAGGCTTGCCTGGCAGAGGTGTTGGTCAGACTCTGCCTAGTGCATCTTGGCCATTCATTTTTAAATCATCTGACTGATATTAAATGTATGAATTATAAAAAAAATGAAAAAATCTTGTTAACTTTTAGCTTCTGATTTGAAAATGAGAGGACATGCATTTTTATTATATAGAATATAAGGTCACACTTATTCATTAATGGATAATGCTAAGTAATATTACTTGAACCGATTCTCATTAAAATAAAATTACTTTATTGAAATACTAAATTGATTACAAGCTCTTTTGGTACTCAAATCTAGATGACAAACATTAACTCCCATTTCCTCCACATTTTCACCAAAAGTATTAGTCGGAAAAATCTTTGTGAAGGTATCAGCAAAGGTTATTTGCCGAAGCAATATAAGACACCACCGCATCACCGCTTTCCAAGTTATTGCGGTACGTGATATTTATGCTGAACATGGTCGGAATTTTTCTGGATTCCTTAGTTTTAGCAAAAATCACCACCCAATCACCACAATAAAAAAACTAATTGGTAAAATCTAAGATCCAAAAGAAAGTTTGAGTGAAATCACCTTCTTGGATGCCTCAACAACTGCTGCATACTTGCCCTTAATAGTAGAATTAATATCACATGATTGCATAGCACTTTTCAAACTAATAACTCTACCTAAGCGGTGAACACATTTCAATGTTGATTCCCTAGAATACTTTATCTCCTGAATTTGGGAGTGTACCAAAAGTTACAAAACTTCTTGCACCGTAAAGCAATATATAATCTATATTTATTTTTAACATACTTGATCATATGTTTTAATGCAATCCAGTTTCCCACCTTGGTTTAGAGCGAAACCGACCACGCCTATGATAAAGCAAATGTCATATTTAGTACAAAGCATTACATACATGGTATACATGGTGCTTTCTACAATTGAAAAATAAAGAACCGAGTTTATCCTACCTACCACTATCGGCATTTTAGGACAATGAAAACTAGATTGATGAACTCCATGTTTGAAAGGTAGAAACGTCGTAGAATCATGCATGCTATTATGGGTAAGAATCTAGTCGATATAAGTAGAAACATGATTTCCTGGTTATCTCATGAAAGTTGATCCCATGAATGTGATTGCTCTCCATGTACGTGATAACTTCTTCCAAGTTCTCCACGTTGAGCTGTCCAAATAACCACAAATTAAACGATAATAACGCTTACATATAGTTTTCTATGAGTAGGATATGGTGAACGTATATCTTTAAGAATAGTGCAACGCCGTCATCAAGGTTCTTGTACGCACATGACTTCTCATGACATTGATTAAACCTATTAAAAGTAATGACTTGAACAAATTCAATATTTCTAGATCTAGATGCCATCGCAAGTCCATAAAATGGACGTCCTATTTTTGCTTGTCAAGCGGTCTCGACTATGTCATACAAAATCATCTGGGTTCATCATATAGATGTGTTCACCAAGACTTTTATAATAAAAAGTTATATGGACATTCATTTGCAAGATTTCATCTCTAAGAAAATCCAAATAGATTCTTGTTGGGTTGCGAGCAAAACAATTTCCTCCTAGTCAGTTCCCTCTCTCTGAGTCTACCCTTTGACAATAAGACTACCCTTACAAGTTTCCACCTTCCTTTATGCTATCTCGTTTTCCTATACTTCTGATTGCATCACTTCTCATACACTCCTGTATGAATTTGTAACTTTTACAAAAATTCTACAACTTTATCTTGATCCGTTTCATTATAGTTGTCACCTTACTGTTCAGTTTATCTGGGATCATCTCAAAAGACTATCGTAAAAGCGTTTACCAAACAATTGGATGTGTAATCCTCCGAGTATGACAAGACACTCCATATGCACTGGGATTGTCATACTGTGTACTCAATTCCTTGTCCAACTTCTTGTTGTGGGTTTGGTGGAAGTTTTATTCTAAGCTCATCCAAAGAATCTGTGGTTCATCATGAGCTACTCATTAAAAAAATAAGGCATTGATGTTAACTATAACCTTTTGATCCTTGGCATAGAAAAGTTAATCTTCTTTTATTCTCCTCAGACACCTAATAAAGAAACAGATATCTGTTCTTGATTTCACGTATTCTCTCTTCTATTTTCTGAAATAATGACTTGTTTTTCTTTCTTGTTTCAGCTTTTTTGGTACTTTTACTACACTTGGAATGCTTTTATCTTTCCAAGATTTTCTCACACTACGTTCATGTTATTGTCTTTAATAATTTTTAATAATGGTTTCTCGTTGTATAGTTGCACTAATACCACTTCAATATCATATAAATTATTATTGCGAGTTCACGATTCTTATAAAAAGTTTTCATAATGAAATGTTGGACATTTAGTATGTTCTTCAAAATTATGAGGGCATTGTAGTCCCCATTAGTAAACTTTTGGCTTCATTCCTCTGATATGTAGTTGCCATCACGAATGCGATTTGAGATGGTAGAGACATTTTTTTTGAGAGTTTTGTCACAATCTCTCTTGATTCGTCGTGCGAACAAAAACTCTTGATTCTAGTGGTAATGTGGTGTATTGTGACTAGCAAAACACGAATATAACAAAGAAACGAATGACAACACTTGCCATTGATTGATATCTCATAGAGCTTAGCCGTGCTCTTAAGTTTTCAGACCAAAGTACTTAAACCATGCGAGATTTGCGGCATAACCTAAAAGACATTTCAACTTATCACAGTTATACTCTACCCATAATAAAATTCTGTAACATTTTGCTTAGTTAGACCCAAGGTAGTCTTCATTCGAGATTACATTAATTCTTTTTAAGTAACCTTACGGTGTGTTTAAATATAAAATAATCTTAATGAATCTCACGTGGGTATAAATGTATAACCCTCATGGCAGCAGACCAATTTGACCTGGCTTGCATATTAAGAGTACATGCCGAAAATAAATGAAATACTACGGGACTAACTATGCAATTTACTTGCAAATGGTTAAGCTTGCCCAAGTACAATTTATATTATATAAATAGGGTAATTCTATTTGCATCACCACTATTGATATTCACACTACAAAAAATTGCCATATTTTAATAAAAAAATAGAAATATTATTTTTGACCCTCAGTCTCTCTGTCCCTCCCTCCCTCTCCTCATCATGTTCTCTATCCTTCCCACTTCTCGTACTCTCTCTCCTCTCCCTCTCCTCACCCCTCCTCCAATATTCTTCCATATTCTGGTAACCAAAAGTAACTACTCCACATTTTTCAGTCTCTCTCTCGCACCCTTATCTCTCTAGAACGATCACTCTTTCCCTCTGTCTCTCTTTTTTTATCTCACATTTTCCCTCTCTCTCACTTTTGCACACTACCATTGAAAACTACCAGTGACAACCACAAAATAGAACCAAGCAACTATTTTTAAATCCCTCGTTAAATTTTTTGTTTGATTCTAATTGTATCAAATTTTGGTTTACAAGAATTTTTGAACACAGGTTTTGAAGAATTAGGTCAATATAAATGTTCGATTTGATGTGTTGATTGTGTGATTGAATAGAAAAACTTTTTTTTTTGAGAATGTGTTGTTTTGTCACGCCCCGAAAATTTGTATCTCCCAAGCACGTGATTTATGCTACAACACATATAAATATATAACCAATATCATAAATGCCAAAACATAATCTCAAATAAAAGTAGCTCATATAGCTAAAAATAAAATAAAAATACTACCTCATGTTTAAAATAATTTGCCTTCTTATTTTTACCAATGCAAATAGAACAATTGGAATCAATTTTAAAATATCCCTTGGCTCGACGGCCTACAATTAGGAAATAATAACTGTTCACAATAATAAAGACAACCACGACCGAATTACTCGAGTGATTTTCAATAGAACCTCTAGTCTTGTATATGAGAACCTCTAGTCTTATATACGGCGACCTCCAGTACTTGTCTCTGCTTGGAGTTTTACATAAGGGGAAAAATACAAAGAGACATAAATAACCTAAACAAGCGGTTATGATTACTGAATTGAAAACTAGTAACCACAATAAAATATGTAACATGAATATAAAATATGCCACAATAAATGCAAAATACCACAGTCAGGTGAAATATGTAAATCAAACAAAGAAAACTCATTCCCGTAATAAAAGGTACATCATCTCTACATATCTCTATTTTACATCTTCTAGGTTTAATTTTTTATTTCACATTTTAAACTTACACTACAGGGCATAACATGTCCCCGTAACTTTATGCGTTCCACTTGGAACCTAAAGATATTATACAATAGAGGGTCAGTCCTTGTCACCCTCTAAGCATAATAGCACAATAGGATACTCCTTGTCACCCTATTTTATAAATATATGAATTAGAGAGTCATTCCTCAACACTCTCTAAAAAAAAATATGGCACAATTATATCATCTCACCATAGTTCCACACTTTCAATTTCATATCCATAAATCCTCAATTTATCAATTTAAACATCTTTCCTATGCTATAATTGATTTCATGTTCATACCATAATATCAAATTCTACCACCCATCTACAGTACACAAACACACGATACCAAACCATGAATAAATACACATAATAACTTGTGGTTTTAACTACAGTACAATAAGAGCCAAACTGCACCTATAATTTTTTCACAAGAACTCCCTTGGAAAAGTGTTGTGGAAAACCCTAGAAATCACGATTAAGGAAGTACCGGCGAAAAGTTGGAACCTATGAACAAATAATTGAGAATTTACAAACATTTTTTGATTGATTAGAGTTCAAATGAACATAAACGAATATGAGTAAAACTTACCTCACTACGGAGAAGATGAAGAGTAAAGTTCGATTCCGCATTTAGGTCATTGAACGGAATGATTCTATACCAATATTTGATGATTTTTGCCTAAAGAAATCTTCTCCTTCTCTTTCTATATGTTTATAACAAAAAAATTTATGTTTGGAACCGTCAGTTATAAAAATATATATATAATAGTTTCGAAATTGAACCCATAAACCACTTCTCAGGATAATTCATTATATATTTTTAATGCTAACAAGTTTAAAAAGAGGATGGATTACCATATCACAAATCCTAAAGTCAGGCATATCGAAGCCTATGAACTAATCGTAAGGATAATTATTGTTGTTCTACAATGAACTAAACATAGAGAACATTATACTAGAATCGCGAACGTAAAAATTTCGGATGTAATCCAGTATGAGACCAGTATACCACACTGATCTATTCAATTCTTATTACCCAGCCTCTATTTGCTTTAGCCTGTCGTGGATAACGGATTCCCAAAGTACAATAACCTTCTCGCAGGTTCAAATGGAAGCAATATTCCGAACTCCAATTGGTCCTTTCGTAATATGATACTCTTTGTAACTTTTTAAATGCTTTGAAAAAATTACACGGTGCATGCAGGTATATTTTTCCAAAATTTCGGGTGTAATTGTAATGCTTTAAAATATGTTAGAGGGCCTTAGTATTTATAGAAATTAAAAGACCTCTCCAACAGTTACAAATTCCAATCTATGGAGTGCAACCTGTGCCTCTTCAAACAAGTGAGGTTGTTTTACAATTAATCAAAACATTGTGCCTCTTCAGTGCAAAACATGAGGGTCAAAGTTGACCTGTTAGGTAGGTGGGTCATAAGACCTAGATACAGGCAAGCGACTTTCGTGGGTCAGGCCCAATAGTTGTGGCTCAAATTGTATTGGGGTCGTTCTATTATTCATTTTGGACCCAATCCAAAAAAAATTTAATATGTAATTAATATTGGCCCAAATAAATATGGACCAAACAAATATGAGCCATAGTTTAACCATTCACAATTTATTCTAAACAATAATCGACCCAATCATTCAAAATTTATTTTAAACAATAATGGGCCCAACCCTTGTATCAACAATTTGACTTATATACCACTTAGTTTTACAAAACAAAGTCGATGTGGGATAGTTTTTACAGAGTTATCTTCTATTTCTTTCCTAATATTTGTCTACTTCATGGATACCATTTTGAAGTCATATACTATTTATACCCGATAACCGTTCGAACTTATTAATAACTCGTTAAAAAGACATTTGACAAGATTTTTCAATAAATTTGTAATCATCAAATTCCACCAAGTGAAACCACTTGTTTTGTTTATTAAAGTCGGGAAAAAATTAAGCCCCAATAGTCAAGAAATTTTATAAATTCCAACAAATACTAAATAAATAATCTGCAACATGTAAAATAAATACTAATACCATTACACATTCATATAAGAAATCTTACATTATAAAGCAATGTAACATTTAGTTTTTATTTCTGTATTCAATGGAATTGAAATGTTGTAAATGTAGAAAATTGTATAATAATAATATTAAATGATTGTATTTTCACACTTGCTCTATATGTAATGATATTATGAGTTATTTTAGATATCATAAATTAATTTACTTAGCATTTTGTAACCAAAAATAATAAGAGGGTATAAACAAAGGAAATAGAGTATTCGGACTTGTTCTTTTTGTATTGAATAACGATGGGACTCAAACACACATGAAACTTTACTCAAAAATATAATCAATATATTGAATATGCATATCCGAACATGTTACAAGTATTAATTTTAATTTTAAATACATTTTTGTTCATATAAGCAATTAACAAAAATATAACGCCCTCACCATTATTATAATAAAAGTGAAAAACATCCATGGATCATTTGGATTTTCCACTTCTCATTTTGGATTAGACTCTGTCGGCTTCCTCCACTCATCCCCAAAAAACAAATGAAAATGAAAATGGGATACGTATTATTCTTATTCTATTCTAATATCCACAACGGTAAAATAAGAGTAAACAATTTCTCAAAAATAATAATATTCAGCATCAATAAATATATACTGTATAGTTTTACGTAGAAAATCTGAATTATTATTAACTGTGCGGCCAAAAGTCGGTTGGAAAGCCTGGTTAAATTTTGGAATTAGTTATTTTAACTCTCATCGCTACATTTTCTTACGCTCAAACATCAAATGTCTCACCGTTACATGAAAACTTGACAGTTAAATGTGATGAGGAACATCAAGTTAACGGGACATCGAGGTTTGGGATTGCTGTTGAATGCTGTCAATTTTTTTTTTCCATATATATATTGGAAAAGTTGTAACTTTTTCTAGGTACTTGTTTTTAAAATTCAGCTCTACGTTTTCATGTCTACTTTCAAAAATTGTTTCTACTTATTTTAATAATCAATTACCTGAATAATCTCATTTGTTTTTGCTAATATCTATTTTTGTATTTTTATGATAAAAAAACACCACTTATCAAAAATCACACTACTTATCAAATAAATTTTTATAAATTACTTGTAGACCCTTACACACATTGCGTGTAGCTCAATCACTTTTACAAATGAATAATAATTAAAAAAAAAAA
>MKEJ01058762.1:0-14029 GCA_001753735.1 Embelia ribes
TCCATTTTTATGGCCCAAAAATTTTGTATGTCTACAATATATACGAGTAGAGATATACATATATAGGAGGGATCTACATATACATGTGAAGATTTTTACACTCATGGCACCTGCATTTTTTGTGCTTCGATCATGGCATCCGCGTTTTTTGTACTATGTTCATGACACATGTGCTTCTCGTGTCATATATATATATATATGAGTGCCTGACAACTCTGAGTCAGGTACCCTTCAGGGCCAGAGCTTGACATCTCTAAGTCAAGACCTTTATACGGTAGCATGAGTGCCCCATTTTTTATTAAGACATGAGATGTATTGGGCTGAGGGCCCCATTTGTGATTTGTAATATTTATGAAACAACGATTATCGGGTTTAAGAGGTAATGCGAACTAGGGTGATTCTCGAACCCATTTATGAAAATATTTGTGATTATGATTCGGGATTGTGATTTGCAAACTGTGATTCAAGATTGTGATTAGTGATTCGGAAATTGTGATTGTGATTGTGATTCGGAATTTTGATTTATGAACCGTGATTCAGGATTTGTGATTTGTGATTTGTAATTCAGGATTGTGATTCGTAATACGTGATCAAAGATTTGTGAACCGTGATTTGTGATTTGTGATTCGGGAATTATAATTTGTGATTCAGGATTGTGATTCGTGATTCGTGATTAGAGATTTGTGATTAGTAATTTATGGTCAGTGATTTGTAGTTAGTGATTTGAGATGAGTGATTGTGATTGGTGATTGGTGAATTGTGATTAGTGATGAGCGATTTGTGATAAGATATGAGTGATTTGTGATTAATGATTTGTGTTTAGAGATGAGTAATTTGTGATTTGTGATTTGTGATAAGATATGAGTGATTTATGATTAATGATTTGTGTTCAGAGTTGAGTGATTTGTGATTAGTAATGAGTTTTGTGATCAGAGATTGGTAATTAGGGAATTGTGATTAGTGATGAGTGATTTGTGACCAGAGATTTGTGGGTAGTAATTCCTGATTAGTGGATTGTGATTCGTGATTCGTGATTTGTGATTAATGATTCGTGATTAGGGATTCGTAACTCAATGCATTCGTGGTGGAGGTATGAGATGTCTTCGTGATTCTATATTCTACCATACGGTATTTGGTACCCTGGGATTCGATGGTATTCGGTATACTTTAGTAACCACAGTACTTCAATATTTATTACATTTAGATATTGCATTACTAGTGATACAAATATATGATTTATGTAATTATCATATTGTATGTCTCGAGAGAACTTCTAGGTGTTACCACATATTGTAAACATGTCTTAGTATCACTTAGAATTTATGGGCATACATTAGAGATGGGAATATGGGGGCATTAGTGCATTGCATGTACATACATGTAGTATATACTCGTAGATTCCCCTTTATTGTTTGGTTTAGAATCTAACCGATACATATTTTTCTTCTGTATTGCACTCACGTGGTAATGTAGGGTCTCAAGGCATAGTACCGGCTTGCTAGAGGAGCAAGCATAGCATTGGTGAAGATTCAATGTTAGCGTGGAGATGGTTTCGAGCTGGTAGTGTTCAGAGTTTGGACCCAAGGTTTAGTTCAGACTTATACTTTTATTGTGTACGAGCATGTAGCTCGATAAGATATTTTATTTGCAGCAAGGTGTTGCTACCTGGATCCTGCATTATGTATCTATTACTTTGAGAATACTGTTATATTAGATACTTACGTTGTACGCATATGTATTATGACAGGATGTGGAAATGAGATGTGATTATTATTTTGTTAGATTTTTTTTCAGTTCACGTCCCCGGATTTATAGGAATTCGGGGCGTGACAACAATTGATCATAACTTTATTTGAAATAGCCTATACGTGATGTGAAATAATTAAAAATTCTTTGAACTAAAATATACTTATATCACACGAGATAACTTAGTTTATTTTTAATTTTTTCTTTTGGCTTTCTCTCATATTATTGTTTTCATTAAATTCACTCTTGACTGATATTCATTGTTACAATATTTTGGTATCATTATTTTTTTTTATAGTTTTTTCATAATGATTAGCATTGATCCAATTCTAATATTTTTAATTTTGAGTCTGTATTTTAATTACTAAATTTAGGTTAGTATCTTACTCATCAAAGTGTTCATTTTTTAAGAAATGAGATTTTTGTTTTTTAGAAAATATAATTTTTTTAGAGTTATTAAATTATCTTATTCCACTATATAAGGTACAATAGCATGGTATGGATTTAAATTGTGTTTTATGTACTTACTGTATATATTTTTTTCTATACATAAAAGGACATACATTATCATGTCAATATTATATGGGTTATCGTTACCCCAACCATTTTTCTGATCAATATAATTGAGTTAAAACATGTAATACATTATACTTCAAATTGGTTTGAGATATTTAAATCATTTGATTATTGATTGATTAGTTATTGTTATTGACTTACTTGGTAATTTAGAAATTCACTTGAAATACTATATGAATACTCTCCTTTTTTAAATTCTAAAATTATATACTATGCAACATATCTTTCTTTCATAATGTAATTAATTATCCCTCTTTTAAATTCAATCAGATTAGTAAGGATAGGAGAAGGTCAATAACTCTTTTTTAAGAATTGGAGTTTTATGGCCAAAGAGTTGGGCAGATGGGATCAACAGAAAATTCAAAATTTCTTTTGTTAGTAGGGGCATAATTTTATTTCTCGAATAAGATGTGCTCATATGGTGTATTTTTTTAAGCATAATTTCTTTCCATATTTTTTTTCCCTTTGACATCATCCCTACTTAAAAAGCATGTATAATAATTTATCGATCTCTTTTTAAACATTTATTATTTACTATGAACGGAAAAATCTCAAAGTAAAAGTAGCCAAACATAATCTATTTATTAGGTATTTTGAAGGTAATATTTTTACTTCATGATGGCACCAAAAATAATAAAAGTTTACAATTTTTTTCATCTATATAAAATCCTACACATGGTATCTTTTATTTTGAAAAATATAATTTATGGCAACTGAAAGTATGTTAAATAGATATAAATTAATAACATAACTTAAAATATAGCCATCACGATAAAAGTGAAATTTCAAATCAATATGTTAGAGTGAGTAAATTATAAAAATAAAAATTTGTGTTATATATTTAAGTATGATTAACATATTGAAATACAAAAAACTCTTGGATGGTAAAAATATTAATTAAAAAGGTGAATTCAATGAATACTATGCTTAGTATTTTTTGTTATTATATTTCCAAAAAAAAATAAATGAATCAAAATGTAATTGAAAAAATAAAATAGGACAAGCCCGTGCATATCACGCGTATACTGTAGTTAAATCAAGTTTTCATACACACAAAAAGGGGCGAAAAAATCATGATTCTTTTCCATTATAACCACAAGGGGCGGATATGAGCAAGTCAAAAAAATAATTCCATATCAAAAATAAAAATAATAACTATGATTAAATTACATGTTTTGAATGAAGAGGTATTTACCAATTCAAGAACAAACCACGAGATAACTTTTTATGACTTAATTGGCATGTTTTCTTATATAGAAGGCTCATTTAGTTGTAGCTTTTGAGCAAAAAGGCAAGCCTTTTTTTGCACAAGAAAAAACTAGATTTAAAGCCTCTAACTTAGTTAAGTAACTGTACAATAAATCAGCTCAGCTTCAAAGTTTTCAACTTAAAAAAAAAAAGGAAAAAAGAAGTTTGATAATGTCATCATCGATCGAAGACCCTCCGAAAGTCAATGCCGCGGTTGACTCCGCCGACGAACACGGAGGCGATGAAACCGCCGCACAATCCGACAACCGCGGCGTCAGAGATGACCTCTCCGATCTGAAAAATACCCTAACCCGCCAATTCTGGGGCGTCGCCTCGTTCCTCGCCCCGCCACCTAATCCCCCCAATCCGAACCCCGCAGTCGACGACGTGGCGGGGGTCGACGGCATGCGCGGCGACCTGGCTGAGATAGGGGGCAAGGTCCGGAGTGGGATCTCGAAGATTTCGGATAATATTAAAGTCCCTGATTTTGCCAAAATCGCTTCGAATTTTCTCCAGTTGGGGCCGGAGGCGGACGGGGATGGTTCGGTTGGAGGCGCGGTTGGGGTTACGGATGGCGTGGTGGCGTTTGTGCGGGATGTTTCGATGCATCCCGATACTTGGTTGAATTTTCCACTGCCTGACGACGATGATGATGATGATGAAGATGATGATGGTATATAATTGAATACTGTTACTGTTCTGATATTTTTGTATTTTATCACCTGGTTTTAAAACTGGGGCTGTACAGATATTTGTTACAGAATTTACTATGTCCTAGCAAACTGCAATCCTTTATGTGATATGGTAACCTCCATACCAAATCGCCCAACCAGCGAAACCTGGCACCTAATGCGATTGTGTATTTTGAAAAATAAATTCCGAAGAGAAATCAAATATTGATGAGTATAACTTTGATGTCATTTCAGTGTTTTGAAGCTTGAATGTATCACATTTATATCATAAAAACAATATCATGAAGTTAAGCTACATGTTGATTTTTAGAAAAAGTGCCTCATGTATGCCCAGGTAACCTATAGAAGGCTAACCCTACATGTGTTGTGGGTAATGTAAGAGTATACATACTGTTATATTCATACCTTATGAAGAAGCTTATAGCAATGAGAAGCTAGGTAATGGAGCTTGTAAGCATTACTCCAAGAGGGTGGATAATATAAGAGTATATACGAATTGGGAAGACGACTTTTAATGGGAATTTAGATAGTTATTTCTTGTGAATCATATATCTTTAGTATTTACACTGATGTCATATCAGAGAAGGGAAGTATGTGTGTGCATTATGTGAATCCTATCTGTTAACAAAAATACCTTTATGATGTAGGGTTGAAGTAGCTATTTAAATACACAAGATTTTCATCTCAAAATTTATTCCCAATTCAGAACGCTTAGGTTACTAATTCCTTGTGCTTATTGTTTACCCAAAAATTACATTCATTCTTATATTGGCAAATATTGCTCCCAATTAGGTGTAAGAAAATGAATGTGTCGAATGTTGCGGAAGAATTTTTTTACTGAGTAAGTGACTTCTAGATTTTTACTGTGGTGTCTTAGAAGAGGGAAGGCGAGGTATGGGGAAAAGAATGAATGTGATCATTTGTATTTCATCAACATAATCGTTTTCATACGACTCATGTCAGTGTGATGCATTTGTCATCTCTAATTTGCACTCTTCTTCTGCAGAATTTGAGCTGTCTGATGCCCAACAAGAGCATGCTTTGGCAGTTGAAAGGCTTGCACCGGGATTAGCTGATCTGAGGTTTGCGCTTTGCCCCGGCTATATGAGCGAGAGCTGCTTCTGGAAGATTTATTTCGTACTCCTGCATCCTAAACTCGACAAAAAGGATGCTGTTGTATTATCAACACCCCAGGTAATTTAAGTTTCAAAGAAGCTCGCTATTTCTATTCTTTGTTCATGATTCTCTGTGTTTCATTTTTCTACCCATATATCCGGTGAGCCAAGGAGACATTTCGTTTTCTTTTTTGCGGAGATTAAGTAGGAACGGAAAGATTTTAGGCACGTTTTCATTCATCACATTTGGGTGGAAATTTGGTCTCTAACTCCCAATTGGATTGTATGGCTCAGCATTTTGATTACTGAATGAGGGGTTTTTAGACACTTGATCAGGTTAGAAACATCTTATCATAATTACTCTTCCTAGTAGAGTGAAAGGAGTACAATTGTAGAGCTACTTCAAGAGAAGGTCATAATTTATTAGATGGAAAAGAAAGGAGAAAAAATAGAAACTTAGGTCTTATCTTGAAATTTACTGTAGAAGAAATTAATAGGAGTATTTAGGTATCTATCATGCTTTTATAGTTGGGTACTTGCCTTTCTTACCAAGTCACTGATTAAATAGCCCCCTAAGCATCTGAAATATTGACAGATACTAAAAGCAAGAGCCTTCTTAACGGCAGAGTTACGTAGCAGACCTAAGCTGAAGCCAGACCAAAACTCCTCCGAGAACAATGCAATTATAAATGAGATCTCAATTCCATCACAAGCTCCTCGTGAACCTTTGTCACTCGACAAACCGGCCACACGACCCATGTCTTTGATAGTGGACACCGATATTGAGATAGAGAAGCACCCAATCCAGAGCACTCAAATTCCAATCGTTGATAAGTCTGTGGTTGATCAAGCCCCAGTAGGTTCAGTCAAGGATCAGAATTCAGATTCCAGCTCATCCTCAAAAGTGTTGGTTGAGAAGGATGATGACGATGGCGACGACTGGTTAAAGGAAGAAAACACAGAGTTAGCCAGTGCTGTAAAGTCCACTATCCATATTGCGGATGACGAAGATGTATCCTTCAGTGATCTTGAGGAAGATTAAGAAACTTCCCTTTTGTTACTGGATAGAAATTGGCACATGGAATAATTTTACAGTCACTGCCATTTCGTCTGTACTTTTTATTGGCTACTCTTTATGTTGTAAATGAAGTGTTCATTAGTGATAAATTCGTCCTGTCTATGATAATGATTCAATCTTTATGTTTGTATTTATTCGCCCTTATGAAGTGATGTGAATGAAAATGTAGCTACACTTCCTAGTCAGACTTTGTAAGTTGTTAACATACACTGAGGTGATTTTAAGTGAACTCTGCCAGTTTCTTTGAGTAGCTAAATTCTTAAGCGACGATGATATTATATAATACGTATAAACACGATGAAACCTGACTGTAATTTGCAGCAATTGCGTGATATTATTTGGCACTGTTACATGGACACAATTTTACAACTCCTGAATAGGATTGCTAACTACTGTCTAAATTATACGATAGATCACCTCATAGACCGACTGATGCCAGCTGCAAGTGTTAAGGTAGGAGATATATCGGCCCCACGAGATTTACACCAGCGAAACCAACAGCAGCCAGTTATGTATATATAAATCTTTAGTACAGTACGCTGGCTATTACAATACACATATACACCACGATCTTCATGATTTTATGGGTCTGAAATTGCCGGAAAGCCTCTCAAGCTGAGTCCACAATATCGCCCCTAGCGACCACCGGGGCCTATCTTCACCTCCCACATTGCTACTTCTGCCTGAGCTTGCCGTTGAACTTGGTGTATTCCACCCTGAATTGGAATTCACCATTAGTACGGTCCCACCAATCTCCTGTCTAACCATCTCAACTGTATCTCTAGAAACATCTTGTCCCAAAGCATCTGTTACGTAAAACGATCCCATGGCTTTCTCTCCCCGGGTCCCAAGCTCTGCCCTCGTTATTGATAGCCCGTTTTCACGAAACGCCCTTGTTATGTCCGAGAGCAATCCAGCCCTGTTTCGAGTGCACACGTCCAGCCTCAGACCCTGAAATACACACGTAGATAAGTACAAGCGTGTAACCTAGAACATCCGTCACAAACATAACAAAAGGCGCAGGCAATTACGAGGCCATACATGAGAAACTCTCCTCTCTGTAGCGGCAATCAAGCATTGCGCAACTCTTGTCTTCTCGTCCTCGGAAAACATTGCTTGACCGTCTTTATGCCGAATATAATACTCCTAAATTGATGTCACGCACAAGAAAACATTACATATATCAACAAAAAATACTTTAAATTTCGAAATCCCTGAAAAAAAATCTGTCGGAAAATAGAAGCAACTATTTACCTGAATGGCAATTGATCCCTGGGAGCTAACAGCCGCGTGAAACACTACATATTGCAAGTCTGTTAGAGTGCATACAGTGTCGAACAAAAGCTTCGGGCGATCCCTGCTCCTCACATTAACCACTGAATACCCTTTCTCCTTCCAATGATCAATTGTGACCTTGGCTTCGACCCCGCTCTCTCTCCTCTTGCCCTCTCCCGCTCTGCTCCAGGACACCTCGTAGTCCCTATCGGCTGACATCATCTGGTGGAGCCGCCGCTCAGGGTGGGTCCGGCCAGTGGCCGGACTCTCGAGCACGACACTCCACCGCTCCCCATCCCTGTGGTGGGCCTCCATCACGTTCCCTAGTTGGGCCCGAATCTGATCTGGGCCTACACTGGGCCCACCATCAAGTCCATCTTCTATGTATATGATGCAGGCAACTCTGTTGTTGTGGGTCCATGCCACGCTGGCAGCCACCTGGCAGCCTCGATCAGCTAGCACAGCCGATATCTCGGACATCAGGCCAGGCCGGTCAGTCCCGGTTATCTCCACGGCTGTGTATTTAGATGTCAACACGTGAAAGGGCCTCGCGTGTCTACCTTTCGTCGTTATTTTAACATCTTTCGAACCCTTTGAACACATTGCCTGTTGATTATTGGAACCATTATTATTTAAAAAAAAAAAAAAAGGTAATACCATGATAACTAAAAGAGGAGAAAAAAAATAATGAAAGAAAAAAGACGAACAAGAAAAGAAATGGCCCCTACTCGAAATAAACGACTTATAACTCAAAACAATTTTATTGTAATGTTTTGGGGTCATGTTATAATTTCTTTTGGATCAAATGCTAAGAATATAATTCACAAAGAAAAAAATTTCCGCTTGACAAGGAAGTTTTACGATGACCATGACAATGTAATAATTATAAACATTTAGCAGTGACAAGAATTTTTTTTAACAATAAGTAACAGGTTCCAAAAATCAATAAATCGGTTTTATGACTTTCATTATTTTTGCTCAATAATGCACCCTTTTCAATGAAGAAATAGGTAACGTGCGTCAACGGCTTGAGCATTTGTGTCAAATGAAAAATATATTGCTTAGCTCATAAGATACAATCAGAGTTCATACTATATAAATATATGGTTCTATTTTAAAATAAATAAATAAAAATTATCACCAATCTTAGAATTTTTTCCTTTATTTATTTATTTTGGAAATGAATCTAATAAGCATACCTGCTGAATGTAGAGTACGAGGTTGTCATCAGTAATTTTGTTACCAAACTGGTCCGTTACGTGAAACACTGGCAACAATCAAACCAAAAACCAGACAAAATAAAAAAGCAAAACAAAACAAAACAAAACAAAAAAAAAACATAAGCACGGGACTTGTCATGGGTGTGACTCATCCTTAACTCAAGCACTAATGTTTTAGACATATATATATATATGTTCAAACTCAAGCACTTTGGAATTATATAATATATACGTGCCAGTGCACAGTGATGTAAGAAAAAAGTAGGCCGAAAGTATGTGTATATATATATATACATAATGTGTGTATATATATACTAACCATCCATGAACCAACCACCATCTGAAGAAATGTATGACTTGGATATAACTAGATCAAGGTCCGTGAGAACTTGCACCATCTCTAGCAATATCCCATTCTTGTTTGCACTATCCACCTGTAATATTTTGACAAATTTAGTGAACACATTTTTAAAATAAAGGCCTCTTTATGATTACAAACCTAATGCCAAAATTTATTTTTGTAAACGTTTGTAAGCTATAATTTTTCCTCCAATGCAACTACATACCAACTAGATTGACTAACCATGATACTTATCAATGTAATGTTTGATGCAAACATCTTGTCAAATAAAGATAGCCCAAAAAAAATAAAAAATAAAAAATTACTCAGTGTGTAGATATATATTTCAATAAAAAGACGAAAATGAAAATTAAAAAATGTAGATGATGCCGCCAATGCATTGTATATCAAAAGGGGAAAAAATTTTATTTGAGGGGAAAATTTGTAGAAAATATTTCTCAAAGCTACAAGGCAAATAACATAATGTGCAAGGAAATGACTTGTTCGTCAAAAGATCTATTTCCTTTTATATAACATTACATTGAAAACATGCAATGTTTGGTGAGTCATTATCCTCCCATATTTTAGACTAATTCGATCTATGTTTTATTTCTACTCATAAGGTTTCATAAATAAAGTCCAGGGAATATCGAAACTTTGCTTACATAACCGAAGTAACCAAATTTGTATATTCTCTACTTTATCAGGACACATTCGCCAACCGAAAATACAAATACTCCTAAGAAGAACTAGATGGTTTATTACTTTATTAATTGGAAATCGATCATTTCTTGATTTTAGATTGTAATACTAAGTAGTTGTAAGAAAATGAACAAAATCGGTTAATGTATCTGATATGTCATAATAATTCTTAATTCTTAACAAATTGTACCTTTAGAACTAATTAAACATTTTGAATTGGTAGAGAGACAGGGTTTAATTGCAAACCATATTAAATGCCTATTAGTAGACTTGATTCTCTTTTCATTTACTCCAAACAAATACAAAAATCCTCGCCCCAAATATATATAATAATATAATAAATGCTAAAAATTAACTCTCGCAGAAAATGCATACAAAAATTAAACTGATTTAAGTGTTGATACGGTGTACTTGTATACAGAGAAAACCTATTATAGTGACTAAAATTAAATTGATTTTTGCTAACCTTCACAAGTGTGCAATCATGGCATGTATCATTGTCGACACAAACCCTGCAAAAACCAAACTATCCGGTAAATTATTTATGTAAAATATAGAAAATTTAACATTAATCAAAAAAGTAAATTCGAGAAGATTTTAGTAAAACCTGGGGGGATATATTCTCTCAATCAAAGAATCGTATTCGGGATCGAAATAAGGCCTATAAACATTGATCTCCATCTTCTATATCAAAATGATCACCTCAAATTATAAAGCTTAACATAAGAAAAACAAGTCTGTTATAAGATGATCAATACCCACACATATATATACTCTTCCAAAGTAGAAAAGTATCAAATTACAAAGCCTAAAATAAGAAAAACGCGTCAATGATAAGATGATCATTACACACCACACACACACACATATATATATATACTTTTCCAAGGTAGATAGAAAAGTATTATTTCTTGTTTATCAAGAACTCCTTTTCAAAACAAGATATTAAAAAGTCAGCTTTATCCAAACAGAATTTGTGATGGGTCTGAATAGATTTCTTGAACTTGAAGAGAAATTGATGTTTCAGAAAAGTCGTTAAATTAACGTAGCCAATAATAAAAACATAAGCGTAAATTAGAGAAACAAAAATTTGTTACGAAAAACAACAAAAAGTGCAATCAAGTTGTACTGGACAGCACCCCAAGAAATACAAATCCTGTCCCACATTCAACCAAAAGAAATCATAAAACATTTATCGAAAATATCCAAATATAACAATTGGAGGCCAAAAAAGCGTGAACCTCGCTCTATGCAAAACCAATTTTTCTTAAATTAATAAAAATAATATTATACATGCTATTGAAAAAATAAAAAATCTTTAAGCCAAGAAGCAAGTAGTACCTAGAATTAAATTTAGATGGAGAATTTTTTTAATCAATCAATTGCTGTATTATACGTATACGACATTGTAATTAATCATTTACACAGGAGAAGAGGAGGCTAAATATAGATACATATGTATGTAAAGCAGCAGAGTCTTAATGGAAATAAGAGATATATACAATTAGGTCAAGGATTGTCTACACAGTCCCCACAGTTTGGTTCAAAATTCTATTCGGTCCCCATGATTTCAATTGAAACATTAAGTCTCCAAAGTTTGACCGATATTCATGACTCAAAAGACTTTCTACATCATGAAAATTATATTCATGACCAATATGTGATTTATTAAAATGTAGTTTTTTTATGTTGACCTACGATTAAGTTGTCTCCTAATTTTAGAATTTTATATTTTTTAATATAAAAAAATTATACAATGGATAAATTGTGTGACTTTTTTTTTGTTTGGGACTGAACTAGTTAGATCTTAAACTTGAAGACTATTGCTGATAAGAGTAATGACGTAAGTAAAGACATTGGTGTGACATGTATATTACCAAACGTTTCCTTAATTATTGTGAAGAATTCACTTCAATCATAATGTTGACGAGGCAAAATTGTTATACATCTAAATTATATAATTATTACACATCTAAAAACAGAAAGCGCCAATTATTCATGGACGTCCCAAAAACAAAACAAGTCCCATTATTTTGCGCACAGAATGGGTATTAAATAACTATCGTTGCACCAATCATTCCCCTACTCTAACAACTGAAACCATAGATACTAAATAGAATTAATGTTTAAACAATGGGGACCATTAGTGTAATTAACTCTAAATTTAAGAAGCCAACTGGACTCTCTCTCTCTCGTCTCTCTCTAGAAACTGCGGGAACGGTGCGTAACACGTGTCAGGTTTTGTGTGACGTGGCGAGGTGTGGGTGGCCAAGATTTCCACGTCACTGACCAAGATTTCCACGTCACTGATCGATAATCATCTGCTTGTTATCTCGACCGTTCGTTTTGTGAGGCTGTTTTGTTTTGATTTGATTTGTTTTTATTTTGTTGGCAAAGCTGGAGGCAGCTCATGCCCCCACACATACGTGGACCCTTATCCTTTAATTAACGGTTAATATCAATTTTTTTTTTTTATATATATATATATATTATATAGATCAATTTTCCTATAAAATTAGGGTGATGTGCTTGATTATTAGTTTGGATAAATATTTGGTATATATCATTAATCTGAATATATATATTCTAAAGAAAAAAATTATTTAATTTTAATTATTAATTAAAAAATTAAAAATTTAAATGCTCGGAACGGACTCCAGCTTTATTCTTTATTTAGCAGCCACTTAAGAGCATCCACACAGAGTCTTGTTTTTCCTCAAATGACAAATTGGAAGGATATCATTTTTTTTTTAATTTTTCGAATATTTTTAAAAAAATTCTACAATAACTTTTTTAACAGAGAAACTTAATATTGAAAAAAATTATTAAAAAAATAAAAATTTTCATTCTAAAATGAAACAAATACATCAATATATTTTAAAAATATATATATTTATTATGTTCATATATTAATATTTTTAATACATAAAAATGACTATTTAAAAAGTTTGGTGTGACTATTTTTAAACCTGACACTTTATTTAAAAGTTGGAGGGTAAATCTGTCTTGGCTCCCAAAATATAGGGGTAATTGGTTTTTCAGTTAAAACTATGTGACCAAAAAGATTTATGGTCCAAAGTCCAAATTGCTGGGACACTGTATGACTGTAATTCACACAAAATTTAATTTTGTTCCTTGTTGGGACTACAAATATAATTTACTGCATGAATCTGTTCCTGTCCTTTTCTAGATAATATAAAATAATAAAAACACGGATATTCCATTGAATGTGTGAGCTAATTCTTCAATATCACTTGTGTCAGATTTTTACCAAATCTGCACTTAATGAGTCTTAACATAAAATAGGGTTTGCCTCTCTAATATTATAGTTATCTAATGTTTACGGGAGTTAAATTTTTATCCATAGAAATAAAATTTTGCATATAAATTTATAAAATTATCATTATAATATTTTATTACAAAATTTTATTTTTGTGGTCAGAATTTTACTTTCCACCTTCATACTACTTTTTTACACAAATCAATGTTGATGAGTAATCAACCGGTTTTAAGATCATTAGATGCTCATCATTAGTAAATAGGGGTGGGAAAAATTTTAGGTAATCCGACACTAGAATCAAACCTTTTTTTTGTCTGGTTCGAGTTTTAAATTAAAAAAAAAATCAAATAATTTGGGTTTTGAATTTGGATTTTTCAATAAAAAATGTGAACTACCCGAAATAAGTATTAATGTTTCAGGTTTGGGTAATTCGTGTATTTAAATTTGGGTCAGATTTAAGTGTCGCGGCCCAAAATTCTTAGAAGACTCGAGGCAAGCCCTGAACCCTCTAAAAAACTTAGAGGGCGAGTGTTTCCCTTTTTTAAAATCAAAAGAACTTTTTTTTTTTTTTTTATCATTTTAGAAATTAAAAAACCGGAAACACCATCTTTTTCTACTGTTACCTGTCAATGCAACTAATAGCAATTGTAGACGATTCTACGCACATTCTACAATAATCCATCAACATAATAAAAATAAGCTAAAAGTAGTACAAGAAAACATGGTCAGTGCTATACCGATAGATAAATAAAAATAA
>MKEJ01058763.1:0-20418 GCA_001753735.1 Embelia ribes
AAATTAATAATATCATTAAAGTAAAAAATTCATTCAAATTTCCGGGACATTACAATCTATCTCCCTCTCTCTCAAACAAAATAAATATTTTTTGAAATATAAGTAATTCGCCTTCTATAATGGCGAATTGTAGATTTAAAATTTTAACTAATTTGCCATTTATCTTGGTAATTTGGTTCCTTGAAAAATTAAATAATTTGTCATTAGAGTTGGCAAATTATGTAAAATATTTTAAGTAATTCGCCATACGATATGACGAATCATATTAAATACATCATCTATGTAATTATGTGAATAGGTGGACCGATTACGTAATTTTGGGGCCCACCTAACCCATATGAATAAAAAACTCAAGAATTGTCTAACACTCTTATTTGACCAATGAAGAATGCTTATATAGGCTACATCAGGGACGATGGAAAAATATAGGAAAAATTATCATATACAGATAAGGAGTAATCTCTCAACCATGATAAATATTTATTATATAAATCATAATTAGTACCATTAAATAATTATGATTGAAGTCTCTTCTCATATCCCAATTAATCATTTGGAGCTTCATGTTATTTATATTTATTAATTTTTTCATGTTAAGATTACATATACCCACTTATTAAATTAAATTACTAATAATTTTATTTAATAAGCATATTAATTTTTTTAAGAACTTTCGCTTAACATATTTGATGTGTGAGATTACAAAATTCACCAGCAAGGTTTGATGCAATTAAAATTTATAACCTTTATTAAGAGGGTAACATCAATCCTATCACTAGGATGTGGATTCATTCAATTAATAATAAATACCATATAAATAATATAACCATCTAACCCACTGAGTTTATTAACTAATAAATAATTTTACTATTTTATTAATCAAAGACAAACACTATCCAAATATGTCTAGATAATAATATCAGGATTAAGAATATAAATATATGTATAACCATTTGTTTATCTAGTCAATAGAAAAATAATAACCTCAACGCGGTTCTGTTTAAAATACAAAAATGCAATAGTATGAGGAGTTGGAATTATATCATGCCTTATAGTTAAGACATACCTGCCAAAATTATTTATTACAATTATATTGATGATGTGTCCTTTTCATCTAACATTGTAAATATAAAACTTATATTAGATAAGAACCGATTATTCATCTTCTGTGTATAAACTGTACACCACACACTACATCATCAACTAAACAGAATATAGGCACATACTTATTCATTAATAAATGACAATAAGACATTACTCATAATATTCTCCCTAAGTGATTTAATTTTAAATATTAAAATACTTAATTCATTATTAGCTTGGGTTTTAATAAAATCTCAACAGTTGCATGAAAAATGTTAATTATAGTTATCAATGTAATACATTTAGAAACCATCCACATCTAAAAATGACCAATGGATAAGCGAGATGTGGCGAGTTGATTGACTCCAAATTGAAGATGATGTCCGCTGTTAGTATAAGTCGGATGAATGTATTCTTTCATGGTTTCCACATAAAATTATCTCCTGTTTATTCTTGCTAATTGATCTGAAAAAATGCAGTTGATCACAAATAAATCTTTTGTATATCTATGCAAACATATCTTTTTCCAATATTTTGTTGGCGCAGTTATATGGACACATAAATTTAACAAATTTATATTTTAAGTTCGGGTATGAGAAATTAAAATATTGGCAAATAATCAAGAAACTCCTCCAAATTTGATCCAAAACATCTCAAATTTAGTTACTTTCATTTTCATTTTGGTTTGACTTTGAAACTGTGAATAAATTCGGTTTTCATGCGCTTTCTATGCACGCCAACTAGTGCTCGAGTTAAAATTTTCATTCCAGAGTTTCGATCAGCATAAAAGCAATTTAAATTTTAAACACTTTTGAATGATTACCACTCTTTTCTTGTGTGTAACAAGAGGAACAAGTAGAAAAGTGTGAATTGTGATGATTTATCTTCATAAATCCTCATACTAACATATTTTCTTAAAAGAAAAAAATTGAAATCAATTACCTTGAAACCTTATTTGAAAAATTGCTTGAGAAGGCTAGCAAAAATAGATCAACATTGGTGATAAAGAAACTCCCGCAAAATTAAGTTTCTAAGAGTCAATAGAGTCAATATGTTTATTGTTTTCATCCAACTTTGGCACTATGTTTTTATCGCATTGATCTGTACACATATTATCATTTGCCAAGACGACACTAACATGTTCCATAGTTTTTTCGTGCCTTCATGCATGCAGTGTTGACATGGTCGTCATCTTCATATTCATCATAGATTGGAGCTAGGTTTTGATCAACTTGTGATTCTTCGGAAAGACAATCTGTGTCCTTAATAATACTCCATCCGTCCTAATTTAATAATCACATTTCTTATTTTCACACAGATTAAAAAGTTACAATTAATGTTGTTGAAATTAAAAATATTTTTCATTGTTTACAAATATACACATAATTAATATTAGTATTCATTTTCTACAACTCATGATAATGTAAATAGTTCCAAGAATGGAAATAAGGGAGAATGTGAAAAGGTTTGAATGACTATTTGTATACTCTAATAGAGTTCAAAGGTTTTATAGTGTATAAATGTATCGAAGATGGTGTAGATGTTTGAATGATTCTTTGTCTATCCTAGTCAATACATTATATTGTAAAAAAATATTGAATAAGCATAATACATTTTATATGTCAAAAATAATGGAAAAATGTAATTAATAGCGGTATTTTAGTAAACTAACTTTTCAACTAAATTACCAATAGAGAAATGAAACTATATTTTGAAACAAAATAAAGGAGAAATGGGACCATAAAATTGGAATGGAGGGAGTATTTCTTTTTGTTTTTACATGTTTCTTGTCTCTTTCTTAGAATCTTGATCAGAATTGTCGCACTCCAAAGGCTCATCCTTGGAATCACGAATGGCCTCGTCGTACTCTAAATACTCATAAAGTTGCAAATGCTTTTGGGGATGTCTAATTTCTCTTTTCAATTCAATCCGTTCGTGGTGTCATAAGCAATCCTCAAGGTGACGAAATAGTCTCCTTAACTCCTCCCTTTACAAAGTCACATCGGTCTCTAAGATATTACAAAATTAGATCAATGCTTTGCGTTTGGTAATAATCAATTTTCATCGACCAAAGCTGTAATACCAAATTAAATACAAAATGTGTATATCTTTTTCTCCTTTCAAAAACAATTGTGTTACATCACAAATTTTAAAACTAAATTAGAAAAACATACGTACACCCAAAATCTTTTGAAGCATGTGGTCTGAGCATCAAATCTGAAAAAATGGGTCTCAATCCAAGGCACACTTTCTTGATCACCGAGATGTCAGGAGTTAGTTGGGTGCTACAACTCCATCATCCCAACCTCAATTTAATGGGAGAGGTTTGTCTAAATCCAAGGAAAAAATGGAATCGGGTTGGGCGATAAATAACAGGTTATATAAATATAATTTTTTATATATAATTATAAAAATATTTTTATAATTTTTTATTATAAAATTTTGTTTTTGTAAACTATATTTTACCTCTCACACTAACTCTATTTTTTTTTTAATTCAGACAACCTCCCAAATTTAATGCCATTCGAGTTTTTACACCAACCCTTGCCCAAAAGAGTAATGCTATCATACTTAGAAAAATTTTATTCGATTTTCCTACCTTCTTCCGTGGAAAGAGAATTTTAATTCAAATTATTAATACAATATAACTAAAACCAATCACATAATATTCCCCTTATCATGTCGGTTAAAAAGAGAATCAAATAAAATTTTTGGATTGATGTGCATTTTTCTACTCAAAATAACTAAACTATACTATTCACATAAATAATTAGGTCTCCAATTTAGTACAAGTCTAGTACCTACAAGAATAGTAAGTCATTTTAAAAATATAGTAATTTTGTGTCCAAATATAGTGGTTTACTTTCTATAATATAGTAACGATATTATATTCAATTCTTTTTTAAAAAATTTAACATATTATATGACATTACTTCTTATAAAAAAAAATTATAATTTGTTGAATGAAATATTTATTTCAATTGAAGTATTAAAATTAATAACATTACTACATTATATAAAGGAAATTACTATATTTTAATACAAAATTACCATATTTTTTAAAATAGTTAATTTGCTTGCAGGTAGAAATCTTTTATAGAAAATAAAACCAAATAATTAATGCGCATCACTTGGCCTTCATAGCTTACGTTAAATATCTCCAATGTGAAGCCGATACATTGCATATCCCTCTCACTTTCTACTTTATCTCTAAACATATACATACATACGTACACACATACATACATATTTCATGGCTTCTGAGGTTGAGACTAAGGGCAGGCCAATGGGGAGCACTGAGCAAAATTGGTGCAGGGCAGTTAAAAGTGGCACTGGTATAACTGTCTTAGCACTACAATTGTCTAATAAAGACCCTAATATCACACTTCTCCAAAATGCCCTCCAAAAGCTCCAAAATGCCCACCCTGTCCTCAACTCCAAGCTCCTCTACAACCCTAGCACCAACTCATACTCATTCATCACACCCCCAAACAATCAACCCAACGTGGATATATTTGACATCTCATCAACTCAAAATCATGTAAACGATACCGAAAATAAGAACTCTCACTCATCTTTGCAGGAGATTTTGGAACGGGAGCTGGACCAGAAACATTGGTCCAACCCCGACGGATACTCCGAACTCGGTGTGAAAATGTTTTATGTAAGTTTATACGCTTTGGGAAAAGATAAATGGGTGTTGGCACTGAGGCTTCACACGGCGGTGTGTGACCGGACCACGGCGGTTGGGTTGCTCAGAGAGTTGAGGGATTTGATGGGGAAAGGTGAGGGCGAAGGGATGGAGATGGGAATAGGAAAAGAAGTGGGGGTTAGTTTGGGAATTGAGGACCTCATTCCTCGGAAGAAGACTAAGAAGACACTTTGGGCACATGGGTTGGACACTTTGAGCTATTCGATCAACTCATTGAGGTTGACTAATTTGGGGTTCAAAGATGTTAGGGGAAGTAGGTGCTCTCAAGTGGTGAGGTGGCAAATGAGCTCACATGATACTTCTCAAATTTTACAAGTAAATAAAAATTGTTTGAGTATTATGCCCTTTCTTGTTCACACAAAAGAGGCAAAATTTAGAAGCATAGTACAACCTAAATCATTTCAACATCATAAAGTGCAAGTAATGATTTTTATGCAATCTTTCCTTCGAAGAATACCCACAAAAATTCTTTTTTTGTAAAACACTTATGTTGCATCATTGAACTCCATGGTTGTGATTTTATTACTTGTAGAATATAAGTCATATCTCTAGTAACTTTGTCCCTTTAAAATGTACCGAGACTCAACAAGTAAATATGGATTGCAGCTAAAGTATCACATTTTGGAAATTGTTTTTCAGGGTTGTCAGTCCAAAGGGATCAAGTTATGCAGTGTCTTATCCGCATCAGCTTTCTTAGCCGCCAATTCAATAAAGTATCAATCCAATGGCAACGGGCACAAGTATGCAGTGGTCACCCTCACGGATTGTCGGTCGCTTCTTGATCCACCTCTTTCAGCTCAACATTTTGGTAAGTAGTCGCCACTGACTATTGGAGTATGTATTTCTAATGAAGATATACATAATGTACCTTAACTCCGGGTACAATGTTGACACAGAGTTATATTAAAGGTCTGTCTGGTTTCAGCTCACTACTTTGCAAGTAGGGTGTCCATGATCCAGATCGAATCGATTCTATCTCCGATCTAGGACATTCCTATTTTGGAACGATCCTTAATTTTTGAGATCGGAACTGGCTTTATCAAATTTGGTTCGGTCCGATGCTCGATTCCTTGAGCATTACATGATTCATATCGACTTGGTTCTATAACCAATTTTATCATGTTACTCAATGCCAAGGTTTAAAAAATCGGCCGCAACCTTTACGTAATAGTTTCGGCCGACACCGCAACCAAAATCACTCATTATATTGCTGAGAATTAAATTCGCAGATAAGACCGCCGCGGCGACCACAATTTCAGTCATTATGACACCTTAACGGCTATTACGGACTTTTATGGCCGTTATACGACCGTTACACCCTTTCAAAAAGGCGAACAGAGTTGAAAAAAATTTGCAACTCTGATATCCGCAATTGTTACGCTACGAGCGTTATACTCCAAAACCGTTATACTGCAACCGTAACGGTTATAGAAGCCCAACCGATATTTAAAACCTTGCTTAATGCATATTAGGTAACAAGATTCTATACATTACTTGTTAAATTTAACAATAAGTTTTGTTATTTTAAAGAAAAAAACAAAACTATTAGGAACATAAAAGAACTATGATATACTAAATATTAATTACATTACAAACTTTGATACACTCAAATTAGATAGTTCTATGAAATTCAATTAATTGATAATACCATGATGATGATGATCACGTTGATATTAAAACTTAATCGAATATGTATGAGACGATGCATTATGGTATGAGATTTAACCAATATAAAATTAATAAATTTTTAGTGGAAAATCGTAAAAGTGGACAACTGAATTAAAAAAAATGTATACATAAGGTGAAATTCTCAAACAAAAAAGTAACAAAATTTTATTAAGTCTCAATTAAATGGAAATATACACAAGTAAAATTGTTTCTTTTTTATATATGTATATGTTTGTAGGTCTGTAAATTTGTACAAAAAAATTTATAGATATAATATTTTAAGTCGATACCGGTCCAAGCCTATGATCGAATCGGTCTGATTCCGGATAATTTTATTATAATCCAAGGCTTAGCTTAAAAGTTTGGCTCCTAATGGATCGGTCCCGGATCAAGCACATCCCACTTTGGATTGAATTTTTTCGGACTAGTTTATGTCCGATTCCGAATCGAATTTCGAATTTCGATTATTTTGTACCACCCTACTTTGCAACACTAGTCATCCATGTTTCTTGCGTGCAACCGCCTAAACTAAAACAAAAAATATTCAAGAAACAAAAGTGATCAAATTTATAGACATTTCTTGAATACCTCATTTCGGCAATGGAGCAAACTACTTGTTGTAAATTCTCAGAGTTCACAACCACTGCAAGCTTTATAGCCATTCCATGAAGGGACAATATATAGGTCATATTGAAATATTCGGGAAGGGAGGGGCCCTGGGAGACTGCTGCGCAGTGGCAAGAAGCAGGGGGGGCCCTGGGGGCTGTTACACAGTGGCAAGAAGCAGTCCCTGCTGCACGGCCTTTGGCCGTTGGATGTACATCAAACGGTTGTGATTTAATACTAAAAATTAATTATTAACTTTTTAATTTTTTAGGTATTAAATCGTAGCCGTTAGATAACAAAAGGCCGCATAGTAGGGTTAGCCTTAGCCTTCACTTGCCCGAAATATTCTATATATATCATAGGATGATCTTAAAAAACTTAAAAGTGCTGGTATTTTTGTTTAAAAGAAAAAGAAAAAAAATTATGAATAAATTTGGCAGGAAATAATATAGTGGATACCATATTCTAACATGGTTGTCAGTATGGATCAATATTTTAAAACTTAGACTGGATCGGTCAGTCGAACCGATCGAACCGGGAACCGGCCATCCAACTAGTCCGAGCACAATATTGGATTGGAATGCCAATGAATCGGTGTGATCCGGTTTGACCCGGACGGTTTTACCATAAAATCGGCAACCTGGTCCGGTAAAAAAATGTTACAAAAAAAGAATGAAAAGGAAAATAGAAGCAGTTATATCTCACTAGGCACTTCTTCACTAGTATTGAATGTCAAAAAAAAAAAATTAATTTATTTACAATTTTTTTAAGTATAAATCATGAATTTTTTAATATAGACTGGGTCATGCGGTTCAACTAATGATCTATTTGTTCGACCACTGATCTGGTGACCCAGTACCCTAACCGAATCGATGACCGATCCAAGTTTTAAAATATTGGTATGGACATGACAAAAGAGTTGATGCGATAAAACCATTTAATACTCCATAAGGAGGAGAAATATTGATGGATCTCTGATACTATAATTATCTAACAATAATGAGATATAGATCTCAAAAATAAAATTTTTTATATATATTTATTAAAATATTACGATAATTTTTTATTATAATATTCTGTTTGTATAGCTTAAATTTTACATCATACTTTGATTTTAAATTTTTAGAGTGTGAGCCCAGTTTTTTGCAATTCTGAGTTAGGTGGGGCCCAAAATTACATAAATAGTGCATCAACAGAAAAAATTACTAATACGGTGCACCTTATTATGTTCAGCATTTGTAGTGGCGAACAATTTCATTTTATTTTTTACAGTTCACAAATAGTAATGGCAAAAAGTAATTTTATTCTTTGTTTTTTATGGTTCGTCATTAGAAATGACGACCATTATTATTATTTTTTTTATTTTTACAATTTATGAATGATAATGGCAAAAAATAATTTCTTTTATAATTCGCAATAGTAATGATTAAAATTATTATTATTATTTTCTCTCTCTAGCTTTTCTGCAACCCAATTAAAAGCACATTTAATATCTCACTGGTGGTCACCAAACTATTTCACCTCACTCCCCTGAATTTTATTCTTTCTCTATCATTGATCCTCGCTTTAGCTGCTGCCTATATGGATATATATATATATATATATATCCAGCCTCTCTGCCATTAACAGTAAAAAGAAATGGGGAAATGACTTTGACTTCTTCACGGATCCAATTACTTGCAGCTGCATTTTTTTTTACCATTAATTAATTGGGAAAGATTAATTTGTAGTTTTTTTAAAATTAATTTTTAAAATTTTTTCTTCCCTCTAGACTGAGCATTAATTTTTTCTTCTAGCTGGAGCATTAATATTCATCTTTGAATGTGCATTTTTTTTCTTCCGGTCAAAAATTAATTTTTTTTCTTTAAGGGCAAAAATTAATTTTTAAAAATTTTTCCCCCTCTAAAATAAGCATTAAACATCCTGCAGCATTAAACATCCTGCAAGTAGTAAATATAAAAAACTGAAAAGATACTTGATAATTTAACTAAATAATTTGTTTTCAACATTAAAAAAAATAGTTGCCTATAATAAGAAAAATACTCCTGCATCAAAATGGTTCGTCTATCATATGAGAAATCAAATTAAAAAAAAAAAAGGCATCATGTGTGTAAGTCTAGGAGAAAAAAAATTTATAAATTAATTTTTTCCATTACTAATGGCAAATTGTAAAAATAAAAAAATAAAAAAATAATAAATTGTAAAATAATAATAATAATATTTTTTGTAAAAAAATAAAATAAAATAAATTTTATTTTTCACCATTATTAATAGCGAACTGTAAAAAAATAATTATTATTCTCCATTAGTAGTGACGAACAATATACAGTATTTTGAAATGTTCACCATTACTAATGACGAACATAATACACTATTTACGTAATCTTAGGCCTTACCTAATCCAGAATTATAAAAAAATCCGTGTGAGCCCTCTCCTCGAGGGAAATCCTTAACTATTATAAGGGTGAGTTTTACAGTAGCTGTAAAGAAAGAAAAAAACAAAATAGCTAAATTCTTTTTAGCCATAAGAAAAAATTTGGATGAATTTATGCTTAAAATTTTTAATTTAGGGCATGGAAGGAAATAAATTTGGCTTAAAAACTATTCGATCACTTGCGGTCTTGCTTTTAAACAAAATAAACACAAAAATAAAAAAAAAAATCATAAATTTGCAATAAATTGCATGAACGATTTGCAATAAATTGCTCCAATCTCTAACACAAAGATTTGGTAGAGAGAAACTATCCTAGTCGTTGATGCAGAGTTGAACTAAGGGTGTGTTTGGTTTCGGCCCAATATTTTGCAACATTAGTCGTCCATGTTTCTTACATGCAACGGCTGAAACTAAAACATTAATCAAGAAACAAAAGTGACAAATGTTATATGGATACGAGATTGCAACTCGCGTGTGCAATATGTACTTTTTTATATCATATTATTTTTAATTATTATATAAAAAATTTTTTGATAAGTTTTTTTTTATGTTATCTTGTAGTTCTTTTTTTATTTTTCAATTTTTTATAACTTTATAAAAGATTGGATGCAGTATGATTTACTATGATAATATTATATAAAAAATTAATATGTATTTAGGTTAATTTTAGTTATATGAAAATCTTATTATGATAATATTTTAAAAAATTTATGAAAAATCTTAGATCAGTAGGAATCAATTTATAAAAATATTTATTTATTTCTTAAAAACATTTTGATTCTTAAATATAATTTTAATAATATCTATTATATATATGTATATATTGTGGCTGTGTGTGATTACATCATAAATTTAGTTTTAATAATTTTTTTATACTAAATTGATATATATGTATATAATTTAATAATGTTTATAATAGTAAATTTTATTGATTTAAAATCCTAGCTTAATGGAGGCATTTGTTAATCAAATGTGTGGACAAATATCGCGATTAAAACAAATATAACAAAGAGTACAACTTTTATATAGATAACAAGATAACAAAGAGGATTATTCTTACCAGTCTTTCTCATTTAATTTCAAATTTATTTTTCATACAAAATACAAATGAGTCAAATCAGTCTTTCTAAAAAAATTATTTATATACAACTGAAAAATTAATATATAAAATTAATAAATTCTAAAAAAATTATTTTCTTAATAGATTGGTGTGCTTATTTATTTTGGTAAAAAAAAATATCATTTTAATAGAGAAATGTTAAATGGTAAATTTTTCCTTTGAGAAAGTTACCGTAGTATTTAAAAAAAAAATCTAAAAATACAAAGATTGATAGAAGATTTCTCAGTTATATTTCTCATTTTAAAAATTAAAGGAAAATAAATCCCCAATGTGAATGCTCTAACAAGATTTTATAGAAAACCTGATTTCAATAATGGAGCAAACTAGCACTAAATTATCAGAGTTCACAACCACCGAAAACTAAGCCATTTTGGGAAAGGACAGTACGTAGGTCGTATTAAAATATTCGATAGACATCAGAGGATGATTTATAATAAAAACTTGAAAGTACTAATATTGTTTTTTTTAATTACAAATAAATTTGGCAGGAAATAATTTTGTGTATAATGTATTCTGGGATGGTTGTCGTTGTCGTGGGGTTTATGGGCCATAAAACCAGATAAAACCATTTAATGCAACATAAAGGGAAAATTGTAAGCAATAAGCAAGAGCTTTTTACAGTGATGGGACAGTTATTTTCCATACTTACGTAATTGGTACACCATTCCCCATAATTATATATAGGTATACCTAGTATAATTTGTCATATCATATGGTGAATTCTTTAAAAAAATTTAAATATTTTGCCAACTTTAATGGCGAATTACTTAACTTTTTTGAGTTATAATTTGCTAATACATATGCCAAATTAGTAATAATATTTTAATACAATTCGCCAAATTATATGGCAAATTAGTGAGAAAATTACAATACAATTCATCAATTGCCTTGGCGAACTGAATGCTCTAAACAAATACCACTAACACAGATAAAGACTAATTCGTCATATAATTTGGCGAATTGTATTAAAATATTATCACTAATTCGTTATATATGTTGACAAATTATAACATAAAAATTATACAACTCACCATAAGAATTTACGAAATATTTAATTTTTTTTGAATAATTCGCCATATGATATATCGAATTATATTAGATATACCATATCAATAATTATAGAAAATGATGTATCAATTACGTAATTATAAGAAACAATTATCCCATCAGTAGAAAAAGCTCCAATAAGCAATGATAGAAAGATTTGCCATCAATTTGCTCGAATCTCTTGTGGAAGGATTTGGAAGAGAGAGAAACTAACCCTAATTAAATACGGTTGGCCATCTACTTTTACGACGCCAGAGTGATAAGTTATTTTCGATTCGTAATGGGTGTGACTACATAATTAGTAATTGTTTCCTCAACAAATAATTAACACGGTTAAATAATATAAATTTTAAATAAAAAATAATAATAATTCAAAATTTGAATTAATTACATATGATCAAATATAAACTATAATTTTTTTGTTTTATTCTTATCCTTAATAATTATACGAAGAATACAAATATCAATTCATTTAATTGTGCATTAATTGAATTTACTAAAATAAGAAATACTAAATTTTGTTGGATGTCCAAGAAATGAAAATTTATCTATTATTATGGATGGAGGGAGTACTCTCATATAACTTATTTTTCATTATTATAAATGAATTTTTCTATTTGATAAATGTTTATATTTTGTTCTATCGTTCAAAACATAATGCCCATTAATATTATCATTAAAGAATTAAAATTTGTAACAATACTATTAAATCATTCTTACAACATATATCACATACATTCAGCCACATCCCATAAATTGAGGAAATGAAACTCAAATTTCCATGAATAAACAAATCAACAGATATCTTAACAACTCAAAAGTTTCCATCTCTGGATCAAGATCAGTCTCGTTATTAACCAATATCTCAAAATCAAATAACAATTTAAATAACTAAATCCAGCTACACAGCTACAGAATTAAAATGTCTTAACAAGAATAGAAAGTTAGCCTACTATGACTCCACCTAGTCGAATGATATTCAAAACCTCTAGTCGTAGGCAGACTACTATGACTCCACCTGGACCGAGATGGGGTGGGGAAGAACCACGACCTCCTTCGACCTCTGTAATTTTTTCATAATATCTATAGGAAAATTAAAAATTTAAGATCCGTTAACTCAAGTGGAGCTAGCTCCCTACCCAAAAATCTTAGATTTGCCACTACCATCCGACCACAATTACAAACCTACGTGTACCAGATAAATTTTTGAAAACTGTTGCAAATATTTGGCTAATAGTATTTGGAGGATGAGAATTTTATGAGTAGGCTATATATTTAAGTGGAAGAATATAGTAAAATTTAGAGAGAGAAATTTTTTTTATTATAATTATCGAAAATTTTTTGACTTGATAAAATGAGTTTATATCACACCTATTTATAGGTGTTTGTGGAAAGATCTAGTTATATATTTGATTACAATAAACAACTAGCAACTTCTAGAGAGCTTTTATATGCCCTTAAGACAACTTCTGCGCATATTCTAGAAGGCTTATAGACTTAGAGACTTCTACATTTAGTTTTCTTTATATGGGCTTAAGATATAATATTAAACATGACCTCAATTAGCTATTCTTATTGACCCATTATTATTTGGGATAAAATCAAGTATACTCTTTAATATTCCCCACTTAAACTTGATCTCCTTATACCGAGCAAAGTTCTCAACCTTCGAAAGTGTACATGTGTAAGTAACTTCGTGAGAATATCCACAACTTGGTTTGCGATCGAGTGTACTTCACTTGTACTTCTTTTCTTCCAATGCATTCCAGAATTTAGTAATAGCGTGTATCAAAATGCTTGCTCCAATCATGAAATACGAAAATTTTAGCTAGTGATATGGCGGACTTATTATCCACAATATCTTCATCGCTTTGTCTGGTTGAATGTTTAATTCTTTTAACAAGTTCCTTAGCCAAATAGCAAGCCAAATACAAGAAGTAGCTGCAACATATTCGGCTTCACAAGTGGAAAGTAAAACTATTAGTTGCTTCTTCGAACTCCGAGTGAAAGACATCACCCATGTATAAAAAAAATCCACTAGTGCATTTTCGATCATCAATATCACTGGCCCAATCACTATCGTTATATCTACTTAACTTGAAATCATGAGAATATGAATAAAGTAATCCAAAATCAATTGTAGTTTTAATATAGCAGAGGATTATTTTTGTGGTCTTCATGTGTGATGTTGAAGTAGCTTCTATGTATCGACTGGCTAAACAAAAAACATGCAGATTTTTATATGGCAAGTGTACTAAGGTACTGTCGTAGTTTTCTATGTAAGAATAACGAGTATAGAATCTTTCAAGGATTTCTATGCATAGTTGAAATCCTAATGAGGTCTGAATCGTGCAATCCTATCTTCAAAATTCATTTTTTTAATTAATAGTTGAAGTACTTTAAAACTACTCCTAATTGTTTTGTGGATTTTCCCGATTCGGGAGAGGTTTTGGCTACACTAATTTTTTTGAATAAGTAAATAAAAACGATAATAATAATGATAAAAGTCTTGCCTATGTTGGGGAATTTGATAGGTTAATTTCAGCCCCGAATTACCCTTAAAGTCGAGTTCCGGTTAAATTTGATTAGAAAATCACTGATATTTATTATCCAGTTTACTTCTACCTAGTGTGCCATCAACAAGTTATCAATCTCCATAACCACGTTTAGATGATTTCAAATTTACTTCCAATAGGTTTGAAAAATCCTAGATTTTCTAGACAAATTCAATTTTTCGGATTAAGATTTATAAAAATTGTTATCATCAATTAGGGTATTCAGGGGTTTCGACTAATCTATTTTCATCTCCTAGATAAGATAGAAACTAGCATAACATATTATTAAACTTATACATATGAGCATGAAAAGTAAAGCACTTAACTATAAATATCGCAATTAATCTAAACAACAATTATGATAAAAATTCTAATTAATATAAACAACAACTATACATGAAATTTAAACAACTTAATTTGGAAGAAAGCAATACTTACAACCTTAATGATTCGTAAATAAAATTACAACTTTTGTAGACAACAATTCTTCACCCAAAATGCTATTATAATACTACCTGATCACTTCTTCTTCTTCTTCTTCAACCAAATCTAACAATAAAAAGAAAAATAAAATAAAATAATTGAATGTAGAGAGAAGGAGAGAAAAAGAAGAAGAGGAAGAACAAAAACTATCGATTGAGTTCTCCTCCAAAATGCTTCAAGACTTGTGGTGGTCTTTCTTAGTTGAGTGTAAAGTTAGTGATAATCACCATCTTTTAATAATTATTCCAAACCTAATCAACAAAAAGAGGATAGGCTTTTTAGATGTAGTGTGAAGGTTAGGGGTGAAGTTAAGTGCAAAGTTGGTTATAATTACCAACTTTTAATCATTATCTTCTAATTTTCACATGTGACTTAAGTTCTCTTGTTAGGCAAAGTTGAACCAAGATTAGGACTAGTTAGAGTGGTTTGGTTAGGGTATGTGTGATACAAGCAAGAGTCTTGACAACTTGCTTTGCTTCAATAATTATGCATTTTCTCGAATTGTATGCGTTTGTTCTTCGAATTTCAACATCTGAATGACTTCTATGGTCGTGAAATCCTCGACAAATCCCAACAGTAGTTATCTTAGCCTACTGGATACTGATTTCTTGAAATGCACGCAAAACCTATAACATTGAAATAAAATGCAAAATGTACATCGGATGCCTAATAAATTCAGTTATTATTCATAATTACGACTCTTATTTATACAAGTTTATACAGTAATCATCGACTAATGAGTCCGATTCCAAAAAGAATATCGAGCCTTATACAAGTCAAGTATCTCAAGTTTCCGACTAGACTCTTGAAAAATATCGGATCTACCTTTTCTTCTTCCCTGAACTTGGATTATTTTGTTCTACACTCGATCGACATGTTTATAGGTTTACACTTATCCCTCTTGAATTTTTTAAGAATTTTTGTTGCATACCCCTCTTGGGAAATAAAAATCCCTTTATTACTTTGTATCATTCCAATACAAAGGTAGTATGACATTAGACCAACATCAGTCATTTCGAATTCTTGGCTCATTACTTTTTTGAACTCATCAAACAAACTTAGATTGTTATCCGTAAAGATCAAGTCATCAACATACAAGCAAACAATCAAAATATCATCTTTCCCATTCATTTTTACGTAAAAGGGCATGCTCTGGTTGATATTTGACAAAATTATTTTCTTAAAAATTGTCACGCCCTTGGAATCCAAAGACTTTGGATACATGAGATTTTTGAAAGTATTTTTTATTTGACACAAGGCCGAAACCTAAAATTATCCACATTGTAAACTTTACATATATGTAACGTAAAATGGATGAACTAAACAACAATGCATACATATATATATACCAATTAGTTTAGTTCGCAAGAGTGAGCCTTCAATTATAGAAACCACTTTATAAAATCAAGACTCATTAGTTTACCAAACATGTTCTTAATTACACAATTACATAGCGACCATGTTGATAACCCAACTTGAGCTCCAATGGAGAGTGGTTTCGCCTTCTACTTCCCTTTGATTCATCATGCGTTTGTGATTTCCTTTCCCTTAGCTGCCCGTTGATAAACAAGCAGATGTGATTAGTTAATGAATAATGTTCCTTATGTTAATTAAAGTAGATGACGGATACAACACATAACACCACAAAATTTCATACATTTTATAACACATACTTAAGTAACTCGTATCCCGGGTGTAATATTATATTGGGAAATACTTCACACCAACTCGGAAACATGTACCCTGAGACTTTATGCATAAAGAACATATAGGTTCCCTTCCACACCCTGAGTCCCACGAGAGACTAGTACGGTACTTAAATGAGGATCTGTCCCCTACTACGGTACAAGGTGTCATATGCACCAATTTTTGTCTTTCAAAAGATAGCCTGCCAAGCCCAATTTTTTTTTTCATGAAAACAACATGTTTACCTCAAAAATGCCACATTTTTCAAAATTGATGACTTACATTTCCCAACAAATATTACTAACTCACACATATACTAACACGCCATATATCTCATCATTACGACAACATATTTATTCTCATACAAATGCTTATTCGCAAGTAAGGCACCCAAATTAGTATGCCAATGCACATCCATATATCACACAAACCTGCACGTAAACACACAATAACACACACATAATATACGTTAATTATTATCGGGATTATGTAGCCCCCCGTAACTAACCTATACTTAGTGATTTTAACAAGATTTCATAAGCTTTAAGTTTGATTTCTTCTACAAGTGATGCTGGTCTAGTAGGGTATTGTCTAGTTTCTTGTTCTCGGGTCTCGAAAAAAAATAAGCAACTGAAACACAACATATGTTGTGCAGTCTTGGAACTGCTCGACTATATCAACTAACTGATTTACTATATCATTGAACTGATTTGTGCATCTTTTACACCGAATCTTTATGCATATTTAACAATCCAAACTGTCATTATAAGCCAAAAGTTAAGCATGAAGAGTTGTTTCTTGGAAGTAAGCCGCAAAATTTCATTATAAATGTAGTGTATTCTTTCGGAAGCCTTGTTAAAACTCGATTATTGGGTTCGTTCAAGGTTTAAAAACTTATTTCAATGAGAAATTTCATAGGTGAGCTCAAGGTATAGAATCTACTTATGCTAATTGGCAAGATAACATTGCTAAACATGTCTAGAAAGCTTGTATCCAATACATATGCACTTGGTTGCAACTAAAACCCGACATTCCCTTATCTTTATATATATTTATCTTTCTCTCAATCATATGTATGTGAGTAATATATGTTACAGAATATACCCTAAGTGTTCTGACCCCCTTATGAGGAGATTGAAGTGTGGCACGTGTCTCTAAGTGGGACACTTGTCCTATTTTTTTAAAAATAGTGTCTGACTGAATCAGTCGATAATTTCATCTATCAGTTGACTAACTCAAAGTACTCCCGCTAAGTATACCAACCTGATCTACTTCTCCCAACTCATTCAATTCATCAATTGGTTTCTTATAACAATCGAACACATTCATCTCGATTTTCATATTACCAAAGGAAAGCTTTATCATACCATTCCTATGGTTTATAACACCATTAGGCTTAGCTAAAAATGGTTTACCTAAGATAACCAGAATATATGTCAATGCGTCAGGAACTATGTAAGTATTAAAGTCTATAGGGAAATAAAATTGTCCTACTTGGACTTGTACATCCTCTATCACTCCCCTATGAACCTTCAAAGAACGATCAACCTTTTGAAGCACTAACCTTGTTGGATGAAGATTCACTAATGCCAAGGTCTAACAATGCTTGGCCAATCTCACATTCTCCAATCACTATGGGAATCGTGGGACATCCTAGATCCTTATACTTCGTAGGAGTGTATTGTTCAATAACCTACTCAACTGCTCAGTGAGGAATGCATGTTCTTTGACATTTAGATTATGTTTTATTGTATATAAATCTTTTAAGAATTTAGCAAAAGACAGAATCTGCTTAATGGCGTCGAGTAGCGGAATATTAATCTTAACTTGTTGGAGCATTTCGAACACTTTTTTATTTACAATGCTTTTATTCGGTTTGGCCAACCTTTGAGGGAAAGGTGACCTTGGCGTATACGTGACTCGTAGTTCGTTATCCTCATTTTTATCTCTAACAATTTACTCATTCTCTACCTCTTGCATGAGCCCTTTCTTCTTGATATCGTGAGAAAAATAGGGTAAAGACATCATAGAAGCATTTTGAGAACGATCAAAAGTTGGATTTTTATCACCAACTATTTCATCCGGACAAGTTGAATTTGGTATAGACAAAATGGCATCTCATCTGGACAAGATAGGTTTCATTCGATCAAAATCTACTTTCGTTTAGACGATATTAGATTACATCTAGAAGAGATTTTCAGCTCGTTTTTCTCTCTTTTATCGGAATTAAGTTCATCACCTCTTTTTGGTATTATTTTTCCACTTTGTAGCTCTGTAACTGCGTTAACATGATCAGTGGAAGTGATAACATTCGTAAAGTGAACGTGCTTTGTAGGATGCATCTCGGATTGTGCAGGCAAACAACCACCATTCGGTCTTACCAGATTTTGAACTAATTCGTGAATGCTTTTAGTGAGACCACCAATTTGCTCATTCATATTCTGTATGAGCCCAACTTGGTCCTTCATGGCCCGTTGGATACTACCAATTTAGTCATTCATACTTCTGGATAGACCTTGCATTTTTGCAATATTTTGTGCTAGAAATTTCTCCATGTTGTCATCCGTGCGATTCTCATGATAATTGGATGGTTCATTACGGAAAGCAGGAGAAACATAGGTATCACATACGGGACCCTTTCCAGCCCATCTGTTTAGATAATTAGACAGTACAGGTGGATTGGGTCGCTAGTTTTAACTACTAGGCTGTGGATTATGGTGGCCTTTTCTACCGTACTGTCCCTACTTTATATATGAATTATATTTCCCCCACTACGTTTGTGCATACAACACATCTTTGGCTAACGTCATTTGATTGCAGTCTTTAGTTTTATATTTTTCTATTTGACAAAAAGAACACATCGGGGGTTGTAAGGGAGGAATAACAATAACATTTTCACGGGGCAACTCTCTTAGTCCTATCACTTCTTGAAGGTAATATATTTTGCTTGCCACTCATCAACTTTATTAAGTTGATACATGTCTAGCTTCCCAACCACTTCTTTCGATAGGGATGAATTACCTTCCTCTATTGAACAATCTTCCCATATCCTAGACTAATCAGCTAGGTCATTGAAAAATTGCTAAATCTCATTTGCCTTCTTTCATAACAAATTCCCACTACTCATACTGGAAATTATTTCCTTCAATCTGGCATTGAGCGAAGTGTGGAAGAATCTAATTATAGATATGCTCAATTATAGACATGATGAGGGCATGCAATAAGTAGATCCTTGAAATGTTTCCAAGATTGGTAAACTTTTCAGATGGACTAAAGATAAACTGAGAGATTTTTTCTTAATATATGAGCATTTGATGACTTGGAAAATATTTATCCAAGAATATCTTTTGCATATCAGTCCAAGAATCAATTGAGTATGGTGGGAGAGCTTGAAACCAACTCCTAGCTTTATCTTTAAGAGCAAATCGGAAGAGACTGAGACATACCACGTCTTCATCCACACCAGGATCAGCGATAGCGGAACACATGGTGACATAATCACTGAGAAAGCTATAAGCATTCTCACTGTCGAACCCATGAAAATTCGGAACATTCCGTATCATATTTGGTTTCACTTTGAAGGTGCCCTGGGCTTGAGGTAGTAAAACAATGCAAGTAGATTGACACCATTTTACCGGATTCAATACTTGCTCAATAAGGGGATTCGCTGGATGAACTGGACAAGGTTGTGGCTACGGATATGGATTAACTTGCGGTTTATGACCAACATATTGTGGCTGGGGGTTACTATAATGTGGTTGCTATCTGTCATACTATTGAGAACTACAATATAAAGGTTGATCACCATACTGATGAATGACAGGATGATGAGGTTGGTTATGAACAAGTTGATGAACAAGATGAGGACAACTGGAAGAATAGCAGGAGGAAGACCAGGATTTTGAACAAAATTCTGAATAAGAGCAGCATTATTGAGATTCATATTGCCAAATATAGTTTGAAACATTTAAAACATCTGCATCATCTGTTGTAGATTAGGGAATTGATTTTGATTATTATTATT
>MKEJ01058775.1:0-23147 GCA_001753735.1 Embelia ribes
GATTGATATAAATCAATTTATAAAAATATTTATTTATAATATTTTGATTCTTAAATATAAATTTGGTAAGTTATATTATGATAAACTATTTTATAGTTATGAAGAGATCTATATGCATATTTTGGGGTTGCACATCATCTTATATTAAATTTAATTTTACTATTTTTTTATTATAATAATTTGATATATATATAATTTTAATAAATTTTATTTTGTTAAGTTAATTTGTTTTAAATCATAATTTTAATAATTTTTATTATAATGTATTTTGAATTTTAATTTTACGGTACACAATTACGTAATTGTGAAAGTACAACTCTACCCCCAAACAAGGTCGAATTGATCAGCCCGCCCGCCCAAAATCTCATCCACTCAAGATTTAAAAATTTCCATATAAACTGACTCCCCCTCCCTCTCCCTCTCTCTCTCCCTCCCTTCATCTCTCTCTCGCCCCACTTCTGTCCTCCTATCTCCAAAACCCCATCTTCGCCTCAATTTCTAAAACCTAATTTCTGAACGATGTCATTGGAAGATGAATTGTATGGCTCTCCCAAGCGTCCAAAGCCAATGACTTACCGCCCTAAACCCCTCGAGGAATCGGAGAAGCGTCAGAAGCAAGAACATGAAGAAATGGTTTCAAAAATTAAGAATGGATCAGAAGAAGAAAATCTTCATACAAAACACAAGAATCCTTCTCTGGCGGGAACCAAGGTGAATTCCAATTTTCTTACTTCTATTCCGTACGTCTGCATGCCTAAACTAGGGTGTGATTTCAAGAATAAATTCCCCAATTCTCACATATTAGAAAGAAAACAATCAATAAAAATAGGGTTTGAGTTGTTGAGATAAATTAGGGTCTGAGTAGAGGAGTTGTGATGAAATTTGGGCTTTGTTTCAAAAATAAACTCCCAATCCTCACAAATTAGAAAGAAAAATAATAGGCACGAGATTCAATCTTGGCGGACTACATGTTCTGTAATCCGTTTTTACAATTTTCAGTTCAGTTCTCTATGGTAATTTGGTTGACTGTGGAGCTGTAATCAGAATATGGTTGGTGGTTGTTTGTCACTCTTAATACAGCATTGTTACTTGAACTATATAAGTATATTATAGAAACCAAATTTATCAAGGTTTACCAAGTAAAATTGTCCATGATAAGAATATTGCTTTCACAGTATATGCAGGTTTGTTGATTTGAGATTGTTTTAAAAATTCTTTGTTAAATGCAAACCAAGCATTTGAACTTGCAGAAAGTAAAGCTGTTTTTTATTTTTTCAAAATCTGTAGGTTGTATTGATTTTAAATTGTGTTATATTCAAGATCCTATTAGTTAAAGTGAAGCTTATCAAGAGACCTGGACAATTGTCATTTCGCACAATGCTTTGCCTTGATCACTTTCTATTATAATAATGCTTGGTGTTTCCTGGCCATTGCAATAACTAATGTCTTCTTCTCTCAATTAGGGTTCTTATACAATTGTCATCTTAAATGATTCTATTCTTAGTATTTTGGCTTGTAAATTTAGACTACGAAAGAGGATTATGTGAATTTGCCATGATTAAAAATAACATAGATATTTCTTAATTTGATTGTGGATAATTAATTTTTTGTCTACATGTTCATGTATATACATAAAATATCATGAAGGGTTTTTTGTTAGTTTTTTGATGTTTAATGAATTATTCAGTTAGTCTTTTGCAATTTAATATGGTTGACAGTTATATTGTGTACATATACACACACACACACATACACACACACACATAGGTTTGTGATCGGATTTTTACCTAGTAGGCACAGAGACCATGTACTTGAGGGGGCTGTTATTGATCTCTGCCGCTGGAAATTGTGTTCTGCTGTTCTTTACCTCTACCACAGAGACCATGTACCATCTTCTTTATCTTTTCAGTCTTTTTTTTTTGGTTGCAGCTTGGTTTATATTTTACAAGGGCTGGAACTATAATGACCTCGATTAAGTCTGAGGAGTATAACCAGGGAGGTTTGTATTTTGATGGGACTCCCATATTACTCGCTGATACTGGGTCTATCGGTGTTGATCATATCGAGAACGGAAATGATCTTTTGCAAAATGTTGCTATTTTTTTCGAGAGCATCCCTGGTCGTGATAATCTTACAACGGCAACTTTAGTGGTGCCGCGAGGGTATTTGAGTGAAAATTTTAAGGGTTTAATTTCCACGGCTCGAAAATCTTTTGCATTTGTGGTACTAGAAGAGGAACCAACTGCCTTGGCAGTGGGTTATAGAGTGGTTTATAGGGCGGATTTTACAAATATTTCCGAAATAAAGAATATCATATTTCTGACCCTAAATTCATTGAGTTTGGAAGTTGTATTGGTAAGATACATGCTGCACACAGTAAAAATATTAGCTTCCTGCACAGACTGTGGCTATTGCTCTGACGAAGATTTCAGAAATATCATTGACATGGTATTGGCTAGAGGACAATTATTGTCAAAAGATATTAATTCAGCCTGTGTGCATCAGTTCGATGCGGATTCCGAAAATGAATTGGATAGACTGCAAGCTCTTTTGGACAGCCACCTCTCAATAGTATCAACAATGTATTCGAGTTGTGTGATATCAAGTGGCGCGGCGATTCTTAATTGTTTGAGATGTGCTTTTACATTGCCAGAAAGTCAATGGGTCGAGAAGGAAAACATGGTTGAAATTAATAAGTTGGCAGTGCAAGGTGGGGCATGTTATTGCATGAACTGCAACGATTCAGAGTCCTTGTCGATATGTCGCATGTGCAAAGGCTCAATCCATCAGAGTTGCAAGAATTCAGAAGGTTGCAGTTGTTGCCTCTATCTGTACCATCTGTAAGTCACTTCCATTTGAATAAATCAATGTATCATTCCCATTGGTTCCTTGAGAAAATTATTTTATAGAAAAGAATGATAATTTTTGAACATTTGTTTTTATTTTCAGGCACTGCAAAGGATTAATGCATCAAGTCATTAGTTATTGTAGATCGGGACTATATGAAGATATGAAGATTTCATACAAGAGGTTGTTGACGTACAAGAATTTGCCTGGTACATTAGAGCATTGGAAGGAACGCATCAAGCGAGTCTGTTTTGCTGTCTCGATTATTGCGGAGCATGATTTTGATTTGCTAGAGGAAGTATATGAGACTACATTAAAAGTTCTCCGGCCGAAGGACAAGGCAAGTTTATAATTTTATTTCTTCTAATTAAATATTCATAATTTTAGTTGTATTTTGTTTTCCACTTTCTAACATTTGTACCTCATCGTGCTTTGTAGCATATATGGTACGGGACCAGCTTCGATCTTTGTAAGGTGTGGTGTCATATGGCTAAATATGCCCAAATGAGTCAGGTATTATTATAAATTAAGTATATCTATCCACACCATATCCAAAATAGTGCTAGGCATTGTAAGCGCACCAAGTGACATCCTATTTTAATGAGCTTTATTTTCTGCAAGTTCGAATGCTTGGTTTGCCTTTAGAAAAGAATTTTCAAAACAATCTCAAATGGACAAACCTGCATATGCTGTGACACTGTGAAAGCATTATTCTTATCTTAGCCAAAAGGCCTTATGGTGAAAGTGCTAGGCATTGTAAACGCCCCAATGTCATCATATTTCGTAGCGCTCCATTTTTATGATTGGCACTATATTTTCTCTTGCATGCACACATTTTTTTTATGCAGAATTAGTACATGAATTATCACATGCATGGATTTATATTTTACATTGGCTATATTCATTTTTTAAATCCGAACTAGAAGTTATTTAATTGCATATCTACCAAAGCATGGAACCATGCATCCACCCTCTTTTGTTTTATCACTCTAAATAAATCTGAGAACAATAGAAATTAGAAGAAACAAAAAATTGAGTTTAGAAATTTACAAAATCACTACACATGTATATCTCCTTCTCATTTTTTGCCATTTTAAAATAAGAAAATACTTGAAATTTAAGTCCAACTATTCAACTATCTAGAAAATTAACAAAGACAAAATTATTCTACACTCCAAAAACCAAGTATCAGGAAAATAAATGAATCATAATGAGGCTCTTTTGATATCTAAAAGTTAGAGGTTTGACAACTTTGTAGAACATATTTATCAATATTTATATGTAGAAAAACAAAATTTGAGTTCCTTTTTTAAGCTTCCTTGCTTCTTAAATTCTTTTAAGGGTACTACCCTGCTTCATACATATACAAAAGTCATTCCGAAAAGATAGGAAAGTCAAGTTTCCTAAATTATCCAATCATCCAGGTTAGAGTAGAATGATAATTAAATAAATATTGAGTTTATATTAATATCTCACTTGAATTTCAAATTGTCATATATAACATATAAATCTTCAAATATATAAATTTGCCTTTCTAAGAATCCGTGCGATGAACGGGCTTTAGACTAGTAAGGTACAATTTTACGTTATTGATGAATTTGTGTTTTACTGAATCAGATTATCGCAGACATGCATTACTATTTGGAGGAAGGTGAAGGTTCATGGGATCAAAGGAGACAAATAATACAATGCGATCTAGTATTGTTTGAAATTAAGGTGTACACAGATATTGAGGATTATGGAAAAGTTAAGGTAATATTGCCCTTCCTTTTCATAGTTAAGAACCATTGATATTTGATGTTTTCCAATACAAAAGAGTGAAATATTAATACCTTTTGTTTACAGAAAGTATACGAGAAAGCTCTATCTATAAGAGCACTTACTACTGATGCTATACTTAAGGCAAATGTTTATGAGTGTGGTGGTAAGATGCATATGGCTAATCGTGAATGGGCTAAAGCTGCCGAGGATTTCTCTAAAGCTTGCAAATACTACAGTGGAAAGGCAAAACAAAGGTCAAAAATATCTCTAAAGTATGTCACTTAGCTTCTCAAATGTCATAATATCTGTTTTGTGATAGTAAAAATCTTTCTTTCGCCGTTTTATGGAATTTGTAACTTATTGAATGCTTTAAATAGTAACCTATTGGCTCTATAAAGCCAATATAATACTTGAATCGTTTTGCAATTTTCTGATTTTAAATCCACGAACTTTTGCCATGTATTTAATTGATACAAAATTTATGTTTTTCAACTTTATGTAGAACCTTCTAAAAATGTTTGAAGATAAGAAATAATATATCATTAGGAATTTTGTAGCATAAGTTATATATCACGCGTAATGTATTTTTACATGAAAAATCGTATTAAATTCATTCATATAATACAACACTTTTTGTGCCACTCCATATTTTACTTACTATTTCATGTTCAAGTTATAAAAGTATGAAGTACATTGGGCTACAATATTTTATTATTAATATATCTTGCCAAGCATTTCAACTTCTCTCCAATCTCCATATCTAACTGGTAATGTACATATCTTGACTCGTAACTTATTGAATGATTTAAATAGTAACCTACTGGCTTTTTAAAGCCGATATAATTCTTGAATTGTATTGCACTTTTTGACTGTAAATCCGTGAATTTTTGCTGTGCATGTAATTGGAATAAGAAATTGATGTTTTTCCAATTTATTTGGAATAAATAATATATCAGTAGGAATTGTGTAGCATAAGTTATACATCACGTGTAATGTCTTATTTCACGAAAAATCATTCATATAATACTGCACTCTTTTATCACTCCATATTTTACTAACTATTTTATTTATACCTTCATGTTCAGGTTACAAAAAGTATGAAGTACATTGGGCTACAATATTTTATTGTTAATATATCTTGGCCAGCATTTCATTTTCTCTCATCTCCATATCTAACTGGTAGTGTACATATCTTGCGTTTTTTGGAGGATATTGTTAAGGTATTGTTAGCATTTTATTTGATATGAATAGTTGCCAAAAAACGTTATATATTAGTATTTTCTTAGACATATAAAACGTGATTGTATCTTCAACTTATGGCTAAAAATCATGGCGAAGCTATTTTTTCTCTCGTCTTTTCGCAGATACTTTGTTCTGGCACTTATGTTGATGAGATCTGAACTTAATCCTTTAGAAGTTGAAGGTGCAAAGCAGTAAGTCCATCAGATGGGGGTCTAATTTGCATTTTATAGATCCTTTTTTTCCTGATTATATTGTGCTTCAATCTACTTTTTGATTTTGCCAGCTTCTTTCACCTGACCCAATCCTTTGAAATTCTTTTATTTTTAGGCATGAAAATAACCCTGAGGTATTGGAAATGATTAAATTGAGAGAAGCTTATCAAAGGAATGAGTTTGTGGAATTCGAAAGAATCCTTGAGGTATTAATTTTCAACCTGAATAACCTTCGACTTGATATCATCCTGTTTAATATATATTTGGAATTTATGCAGACTAACAAGAGACAAATAATGGAAGATCATTTTTTGAGGAAGTACATTGATGATATTAGGCCCAGAACAAAGTTGCTCGAGCTTCTCAAGCCCTACAGGGAGATTCGTATTTCTTTTATATCACAGGTTCTGCTACGGTTTCTTGTTCCAAATTAACTTATACAATGCATAGGTTACATATCACATCACATCCCCAAGATGACGTGGCAAAGGCTCCGTCCGTCCGCATCATTGGGTGGCCTTTTTTCTTGTGAAAGGAATACATACTTTTTGAATGTGATTTCCATGTAATGTAACATATTTGGTGAACCATGATTTCCTTAGATTAGAGGCAAATTAGCTACAAACTGATTGTGTATAGGAAATTGCCCTAGTAATTATCCTTATCGTTATTTTCTGTTTTGTTGTGAACCCCTTACGAAGGAAACTGCATAACGTGTACAAAAGCCACTTTTCATTTCACAAGCTTATTAAGCTCTCTCGAGTCTTAATCTTCTGTCATACTCTCACACCAGACACTTTCCTTGATGTCTTAAAACGGAGGAAGCTAGTAGTAATATCTTTCATTATCAGTATGGCGCTCGTGTTTATTCAGCTTTCTGAAAATAGGGGTTTAATGTGCAGGAGTTAAATATTCCAGAGAAATATGTTGAAAACTGGTTGGTTTCACTCATGTTGGATGATCATCTACACGGCCACATTGATCAAATTAATGGAATTTTGGAGATTTATCCCAGGTTTATCGTCTTTTTTAAAACCTTAGTATGCAGTTGTTGACTATAATTTTATATATTTACCTATGTCTAAGTTCCCTCTGCATCTTTGTTTCAGATCAAAGTAGGCTGCCATTCGAAAATGGAATGACCAATTGCAAATCTAACCCATATTTGTACATCATCAATAACTTCCCTTCCAAGACAAAAGGAGATACTGAACCGATCTATGCTAGGATCAAAATAATTACATAAAAATTGATTTACGCTTGCAACAAAAAACCTTTTTTGCATACTGAAGATATCATAGCATTTGCAATGAAATTCCTCGTTTGACAAGCAGAAATCCAGGCAACATTGTAGGGATGAACTGATGAACCTATACTTTCTTGCTATTGTAGTCATTCAGGCAGCATCTTTCACTGTAAGAAATATTACGATATGTGATATAATCTCATCTCGCAGCATATCCATGGGAGGGATTTCATCATTTTCTGTGTTTCTACAAGATCGGCTGCAAGAAAAGGCAAAAAAATTCAACTTAAGTCCGACGCTAGGGCACATAAGAGGCCAACCTTTTGATTTGTTAGCTCAGAGAGCACAATATAACTTTGTCATTCGTTACAAAGTTTTATTTGCAAGCCTATCAGATATCTTTCTCTACGTTCCTAACCGAAATGGATTCAAAGAAAATATTCTAAAGGATTGTGTCACAAAGAGCTGAAAACACCAAAAAAGGAGAAGAAAAGATAAATAACTTAAATTGCCTTTACGAGACACAGAGGTAGAGGGAAACTAATCAACTAGGAAGTATGGATATTTCAAAATAGGTGCCGTGTCTGTGTTGGACATGTATCGGACACACATACTTCATGAACACTTCGAAATACATGTCTGACACGCTACGTGGCAAGTCCAAATGCTATTTAATTATTTAAACTTTGGACACACAATGGACTCATTTTGGACTTGTCATGGACATGGTGAATCAATTTATAATATTTTTCCTACTTCGGTCAATTGTTATTCATTTTCATTCATACATTATGGTGGTTTTCACAAACCAAGTGTCAATAGTTGTTTATTCATTTAGTAATTACATGTTATTAGGCCTTTTGATAGTTGATACTCGTTAGCAAGATGTAATAGATTATAATGAAACGCAATTGTTTAGTTTCTACTTTGAGCCAACAATCAATACATAATTTTACTAACTTATAAAAGTTAATAAAAAAATAAAAAAAAAATGTCGAATTCCTGCAGTATTTGAGTTCAGAATTTTTTAAAAATTGTCAAATCCGTGCCCATATCCATGTCCGTATCCATACCCGTATTCGTATAGGTGCTTCTTAGCTAATGAGTGTAGAATACCCTTATTTGATGCCATGGGTTGATCAACATTACAATCATATCCCTCCATACACAAATTGTAATTCAAATTAAAGGAATTCTGAGAAAATAGACATAGACAAATGACTTTTTAGGTCACACCGCAAGGGTCTCTTTTTTCTTATTATACGTAAATATGTAAGCACATCAATTAAATGGATTAATTTGCTTAAAATATTTTCTTAGGTTTGATTATTTCTAAAATCAGCTTACTAGAAATATGTCTCAAAATTGAAATCACAACAAATTATTGATAGAATTTGTTGAAATAGTCAATTATATATATAATAATAATTAGGACCAAATACATATTATCCTTGTTGCCGTAAATGTTCCAACAATTTTCCATGAATATAATATTTAGAGTTGGAGAACTTAAAAATTAACATATCAAGCAACAAAGTCTTTAGTTGCGTCTCAATTAGTAACTGAGTGTCTCCCCGGACGATCTCTGCCCAACCACAGATATTACTACTTTCTTCGAGGCTACTCTTTCGTATAGAATCTTGAGCAATCTGTCACGTTCATCATCTGGAAATTTGTTTGAACACGTTCTTCTCCAAACATAATCCCCCTCGTAAATTTGGGGTTGAACATCAAGCACCAACTTTTCAAGCATAACCGCATTTTCTACCAAATACATAGCAAGCGCAACCTCGTACGTAGTGCCAGTAAACCCAGAGAACACTACTTCCTTCAAATGGCTATCAACACGTCTTCCGAGCTCAACATTTGGATTGGCATCTTGGTTTACGCGGCAGATTGTCTGACACAAAAGAGTATTTAACAATCGGATATCAATTTACCTTTGATTTGTATTTAATAAAAATAAGCAGTATAAGAAATAAAGAAAAACCATAATTTTCAAAAATGTTATAGTCATATATATTATATGGATAGTCCAATGCACAAAACTCTCGCATGTTATAGTCATATATACAAACACTCTTAACCTTAAAACAACAATAACAAGCAGCCAAAGTCTTAATCCCAAGAATTTGGGTAGACCATATGAAACCAAAATAAGATATCACAGATAGTCATATGCTACTCGTCCCAATCTAAGTCAACTAGCTCATCCATTTATCTAGCACATCTTAAAGGTCTACCCCTACCTTTTCTTAATTTCTTACATTAACATCACCGTTTTTTCTAACCGGTGCACTCACAACACTTCTTATTACATGACAACCAATCTTAGACGGTTCTTTTCGATCTTATTACATGACAACCAATCTTACATGGAAGACACTCTTTACGTGGCATGGATGCCATCATTTTTCATCTTCTCTTTCCTAGTTATTCAACACATTCATAAAAAGGTAACCCAAATGAAGATAATTACATTTTAAACCCAACTAATGATAATGTAATATTGAGCATTTTAAGTAATCATGAATTCTACAATACCCGCTCTGATAATCCCAACGGCTGAGCTTGCTTCGGTAGGAGATAAAGAGGGAGTATACACCAATTTGTTTGTCTAATACATTCTCTTTTTAGTAGATTTGCCATAATTTCAACATGATGGCATGATAGGTGAACAAAAGGCCTAACAAGAAAAATGAACTGAACTAGAACAACACGAACTGAATAAAAAAAAACCCAAAACTGAGCCAACAAAATCAAGGCAGAAAACTAGGCAGTAAGCATACTAATAGTAATCTTAAAAGACAAATTAATTGTTTGCAACGCTCAAACCAATTGTTATATATGAATTTAATAAAAGCACATGGGGGGTTTGTGTGGTTAAGATTTCTTGTACTTAGTATAGATAGGTGAATCAATCAAAGAACTTGATGAGCAAAATCCACTTCTATCTGTATATCAAGCCAAGGAAAATAAAAACCTGAAAGGAATACAAAAAGCTTTTAACTTATACATGAGCCCGTGTGTTCCATATTGTAAGGGCTTTACTTCCAACTTGGTGCTACAAGGCGTCCATAAATAAACACGCAGTCTCCCATCTAGTGTTTTTGCGTCTAAATATTAGCTTAGATTTGTAAATCATCAATATCATCCAAGCCCCAACAGTTAGCTTCCGAATCAAACATTGTTGACAATACCATCAAAGCTGTGTGAGTGCAGATTTAATATCACAAATTAAAACCAGTTGTTCAAGAAACAATTATTTCAAACATAATCTCACTCATCCAACTCAAATCCATCTAGCATTCCAATATTTTTCGTCTCCGTCTTAAAGACCTGAGATCTATGCCACAAACTGACTCTTCAAATTCCTAAACCAAAAACGCACCACTTCAGTTTAAAGATCAAGCCGTATGAAAAAATGAACTTACCGTAACATTAAACTTCTCCAGAACCGGGCATGCTTCTAGAATAGCAACAACATTCTTTGCGATAATTGGGTTGTCGATGTTTAAAGTCAAGTCCAGTCGCTTTAAATTTCTGAGTACAGTCAAACATTTAGGCATCTGTGTTACCTGAAAGGAGAAACCATTAGACTGAAAAATTATACCCAAATAAGTTTCCTGCAGGTGTAAAAATCCCCTCTAAACATATATGTTTTTATCAATGTGCTGTTTAGTACCTTAATTTTAGAGCCATTTATTTTTGAACCAATTGGTTGGCATTTTGGTGTTCTTTAGTCCCAATGAAAAGTATTCGAGCAAAATAACATTAGGGGTCAGATGTCCTCCAAAATAGTCTACTGTCTATTTTCACCATACATCTTATTGAGTTGCTTAAGAAAATAGTGAGGATCTGACCAGAATACCCATTGACTAAGTTACAATTAGGTATAGATTAGGTCACTAACCAGCACGATGCTACAAAGTTAGGGTGCAAACATGAATATTTCCCTCTTATGCACAGAGAACTCGTCTAAAGATCAATAAAGTTTCACAAAAATCAATGTTTTTAAAAAGTCATCTTTAAAATAGAATTAGCCAAAGAGGCTCTCATTTCTCATCATATTAAAATTACTTACCCACTCAGATTCTGTATAGATGGAAAGGCCCTTCAACTGAGGAATATCTTTCCCGAATCGACTGAATATGTAACCCAAACCCATGTTGCACTCTGCTCTATAATGCACTCTCTTCAACTTGGGTACATCCAAGAAAGAAAATTCTAATGTGTCTCCAGCATACTCGAAAACAATCAGATTGGTGGCAGAGAGCTCAATCTTTTTGAGATCAAAACAGTACGAAACTAACAAGTACTTCAATCTGAGTACAGAACCACACACGCTTAATTTATCAGGGAGGTTACAATAAATCAAATTTAGATACTCCAGGTTCAAACAAGAGGCAAATACGCCTTTCATATCATCCTTGGACAAAGGCACATCGCGTAGGCTCAGGGTAATAATGGATCCAAATTGTTGGTATGAATCTAGTGTAAAAATACATGATTGCAGCGTCAAATGCTTTAACTTAGACTCCGTGCTGTTAGGAAGAAGGTGACCCGGAAAAACTAAATAATTGCTGAGTTTGTACTCAACAGGGTTACTAACATCAGAACTGTTCATAAATTTCAGACATGAGAAGTTAAGCTCCAGATGTTCAGCCCCCAACATGATTGCAAATCTAACCCATATTTGTACATCATCAATAACTTCCCTTCCAAGGCAAAAGGAGATACTGAACCGATCTATGCTAGGACCAAAATAATTACCTAAAAATTGACTTACGCTTTTAACAAAAAACCTTTGTTGTATACTGAAGATATCATAGCATTTGCAATGAAATTCCTCGTTTGACGAACGGAAATCCAGGTCGCGTAGGGATGAACTGATGAACCTATACTTTCTTGCTAATGTATTCATTCGGGCAGCATCTTTCACTGTAAGAAATGATACAATATGTGATATAATCTCATCTGGCAGCATATCCATGGAAGGGATTTCAACATTTTCCGTGTTTCTACAAGATCGGCTGCAAGAAAAGGCAAAAAAATTCAACTTAAGTCCGACGCAAGGGCATATAAGAGGCCAACCCTTTGATTTGTTAGCTCAGAGAGCACAATATAACTTTGTCATTCGTTACAAAGTTTTATTTGCAAGCCTATCAGACATCGTTCTCTACGTTCCTAACCGAAATGGATTCAAAGAAAATATTCTAAAGGATTGTCACAAAGAGCTGAAAACACCAAAAAACGAAAAGAAAAGATAAATAACTTAAATTGCCTTTATGAGAAACAAAGGTAGAGAGAAACTAATCAACTAGGAAGTACGGATATTCCAAAATAGGTGCCGCGTCCGTTTTGGACATGTATCGGACACACATACTCCATGAACACTTCGATATACGTGTCCGTGCTGCTAGGAAGAAGGTGAACCTGAAAAACTAAATAATTGCTGAGTTTGTACTCAAAAGGGTTACTAACTTCAGAACTGTATATAAATCTCAGACATGAGAAGTTAAGCTCCAGCTATTCAGCCCCCAACATGATTGCAAATCTAACCCATATTTGTACATCATCAATAACTTCCCTTCCAAGACAAAAGGAGATACCGAACCGATCTATGCTAGGACCAAAATAATTACATAAAAATTGATTTTACGCTTGTAACAAAAAACCTTTTTTGTATACTGAAGATATCATAGCATTTGCAATGAAATTCCTCGTTTGATGAATGGAAATCCAGGCCGCGTAGGTATGAACTGATAAACCTATGCTTTCTTGCTAATATAGCCATTCGGGCAGCATCTTTCACTGTAAGAAATGATACATTATGTGATATAATCTCATTTGGCAGCATATCCATGGGAGGGATTTCATCATTTTCCATGTTTCTACAAGATCGGCTGCAAGAAAGGGCAAAAAAATTCAACTTAAGTCCGCCGCTAGGGCACATAAGAGGCCAACCTTTTGATTTGTTAGCTCAGAGAGCACAATATAACTTTGTCATTCGTTACAAAATTTTATTTGCACCTATCAGACATCTTTCACTACGTTCCTAACCAAAATGGATTCAAAGAAAATATTCTAAAGGATTGTGTCACAAAGAGCTGAAAACACCAAAAAACGAGAAGAAAAGATAAATAACTTAAATTGCCTTTATGAGACACAAAGGTAGAGAGAAACTAATCAACTAGGAAGTACGGATATTCCAAAATAGGTGTCGTGTCCATGTTGGACATGTATCGGACACATACACTCCATGGACACTTCGAAATACGTGTCCAACACGCCACATGGTGAGTCCAAATGCTATTTAATTATTTAAACTTTGGACATACAATAGACTCATTTTGGACTTATCATGTACACGGTGGATCAATTTATAACCTTTTTTCTACTTCGGTCAATTGTTATTCCTTTTCCTTCGTACATTTTGGTGGTTTTCACAAACCAAGTGTCAATAGTTGTTTATTCATTTAGTGCATTACATGTTATTAGGTCTTTTGATAATTGATATTCGTTAGTAAGATGTAATAGATTATAACGAAACGCAATTGCTTAGTTTCTACTTTGAGCCAACTACCAATACATAACTTTACTAACTTATAAAAGTTAATAAAAAAAATTGTCGAATCCCTGCCGTATCTGTGTTCAAAATTTTTTGAAAATTGTCAAATCCGTGCCCGCACCCATGTCCGTATCCATACCCGTATTCGTATAGGTGCTTCTTAGCTAATCACTGTAGAATACTCATATTTGATACCATGGGTTTATCAACATTGCAATCATATCCCTCCATAAACAGATTGTAATTCAAGTTAAAGGAAATCTGAGAAAATAGACATAGACAAATGACTTTTTAGGTCACACCGTAACGGTCTCTTTTTTCTTATTATACGTAAATACGTAGGCACATGGATTAAATGAATTAATTGGCTTAAAATATTTTCTTGGGTTTGATTATTTCTAAAATCAACTTACTAGAAATATGTCTCAAAATTGAAATCATAACAAATTATTGATAGAATTTGTTGAAATAGTCAATTTTACTTTGTCACTTCTTAGAATCAAAGAAGTGATTGCATATTCAAGCATTAAAGGAACATTCAGATGTTAAATAACATAACAAAAGCAGGTGGAGAGTCTTGCATTACTTCCATTAAAACCTAAAGCTTACAGTAGAATTTATGAGGTAAGAACGATTATATACGATACCGAGCACAGCATTGGTAGTGGATGCATGATTATCAGTCGAATACTTAAAAATCAAAATTACATCCCTTGCAAAAAAATTGCAGAATAACTTTAAAAGTACACAGATTGAACCTAAATTACATAAAAACTCACCGTCCAAGCTCTTCGTGCAGGATGGGTGCCCCTAAACCACGTTATGTGTGACCTAGGTCTGACAAGTACTATTTTCTACAGCTTTCTAACATAGCCACACATGATATGCCAAAATAAAACCCAGAAGAAAAATGAAAACTTTCCTATGTTGCAGGTTTTGTTCTAATTATAAATGTGACAAAAGCTTTTCGAGTCATGGAGATAAGCATTTTTCCTGTTACAGTTGAATACAAGAAAAGTTTTGGAGGGTTGTTTCATACGGGCAAAAGGGGCTGACAAAAAAGATTTAATGAGAGACAAATTGTGAGAAGTTTCTATTAGAAATAAGATATATTACCAGAGTTGGACATATAAATGGTTGATATTATTTCTCAATGGAGACGAGTCTTCCATTTACTACCATCTTACTCATTGGTTGGTCGATGTAATTTACCCAACAGAATTTGACTTTCTCATCACACCCGAAATTCATATGCAAGTACATGGAGCAATTGTTAATACTTGTTTGTGCAGAAAATTTCTGAAGCTCTAACATCGCACAACTTGTACAGACTCACTTTTTTTTTCCCTTTGATGAAACTAAAGATTTGAACTCTTATAATTAACAGAAATGAGTTGCATAGAGTTATGAGCTGTTGTACCAGTATGAAAACGTCTTACTGTTCACTTAGCAACACTGACTTTATCGATTGAGCTCAATTGTTGCATGACTATCAAGTTTCAAACTTTCCCTAGTAACGATAATTCAATATCGATGGATCATTGTTTAGAAAGGCCAAAGGCTGTACACACAAAAATTGGATGCAAAAGTTTCAATCTTCTTTATTTGACAACAACTACAGAAGTAGTCCCGACGAATCAAAGTTGAAAAGGTTTGGGGGATTTGTTTTTACAGGCAAAGTGGCTGACGAAAAGGAGTTAATAGGAGACTCAATAGTGAGAAGTATATTCGAAATAAGATTTTTATCATTCGAATTTGACATATACATGGTTGAATATTGTTTCTCAAATGGAGAGTGGATTTTCATTTACCTCCACCTCTCTTAAGGGTTGGTCGATGAAATCAACCGAACAAAACTAAACTTTCCCCATTCCATTTGAAATTCATATGCAAGTAATACAACGTTATGTTAATACTTGTGCTGGAATAGTTATAGGCTAGAAGTGTTGAAGCTTAATCTTCCCGCAACTTGTACAGAATTTTGCCCTTTATTTGTTTATTTTTTTATTTGATGAAACTAAAGATATGAAATTTTATTAGCAACTTGCATAGAGGTATGAGCTATCATAGCAGCATGAAAACAACTTCACTTAACAGTACTCACTCTATCAATTAAGTCCAATTGTGACATGAGCATCAAGTTTCAAACGTTGCCTCGTAATAAAAACCCAACCTCGAAGGATAATTAGGCGTAAAGACCAAGGGCTCAACAATAAAAACCCAATCTACCAAGGGTTCCAGACACACTGGTCGGGTACTAAAAGTTTTTCAATCCTTCTAGTTTACAACCGTAGAAGTATGAAAACAAAGATTCCTATGCATGTTAAATAAAAGTTATTACATAATTTGACCTTCCCTTCATATGCATGTTAGATAAAAGTTATTACATAATGTTAATACTTATTCATGCTAAAAACTAAAGATTTGAACTTTTATTAACAAAAATCAGTTGCATGGAGTTATGAGTTGTTGTACGAGTATCAAAACATCTTAATAGTTCTATCGATTGAGTAGTGTTAAGTTTCAATTGTTATCTGCTGAAATAGAGTTTTTATTGCTAGCCAAAAATTGAAACTTGATTATCACAATTGAGCATAGTTAAGTGAAGGTGTTTTGATACTGGTATAACTTGTTCATACACTCGATGAGCCAATTGTGAAAAAACAAGTGTAAAGATCAAAGCGTCCTCAACCAAAAATTGGGAATTATTAAAGTTTCAATCTTTTTTTTTTTTTTTCAACTGCTATTAGAAATCAGATTAAACAAATTATCCAAACTAAATAATGCGAATCCAAATCAGACATAAACAATTTTCCAGACCTTGAGCGATCAATTCGTCCAGAGATTGAAATTTAATAGTCACACACACACACGCACATGTGTGTGTATATACCTTAAAAAAGGAGTTCCCTCGAACAGTGGTAAGAGAGGTTGGGTTATTCTCTCCTCTCCCATCTTATTCCTCTTTCTCATCTTAACCTCCATATCTTCCGACTTTCTAGCGGCTGTCCATCGAATATGCACAACGCATATAAATATTTATATATAGAGAGAGAGAGAGAGGGAGAGAGATAGATGTTTCCTTTTATAATAGTATATATGATTCACATATATATAGATAGTTTGATGATTGATTTGATTCACATACATAGGATTCTTTCCTATGTATTCTTAATTTTTTTTTTTTGGAAATTAAACCCACATATATATATATATATTTCTTAAAAAGGATTCTTTCCTAATTTTATTTTGAGTATAAAAATATTATAATATTTTCTCTCTCTCTCTCTCTCTCTCTCTGCATCATATCATAAATAAAAAACTATAAATAATTCAATAATATTAAATTTATAAAATATTATTTTTCATGTCAAATCATTTTACTTTATCTCTATCGTATTAATTCAACATAAAATTAAAATTATTTTTCTATGTTTAAATTCTATTATTATTATTATTATGTAATCATAATGATACTTAAAAACTAATCAGTAATAAAAAATAAAATAAATTTCAATTATATTTAAAATATCAAATACAAACTAAATTTTGAATATAACAAATTATTACGTAATATCTATAAAATTAAGTCTAGGATTTGTAGTATGTAATTGGAAAAAAATATTTATTGTCAAAATTATACAATATCAAATATATAGATTTAGTAGTTAAAACTAATTACACTAATAAATATAAATTAAATACAATGTACATATATAAATAAATTTAGGGTTAATTATTAAGTAGTTAACCCACCTTTGGTATATGTCCCCAAAAAGGGATATTTTTATCTGATTATATAAGTCATATGAAATCGGGTATATGCACTTATAAATTGTGTATACATGTTTTAATTTAATTATCCAATTTGCAAACTTTGGTATTGAAAAGGGATATTTTTATCCGATTATATGTCCAAAAAAATGGATTCAATTATAAAATTTTATTTCAATATTTTAGCTTATGTGTATCAATTAGTTATATTAATTATATCAATTTATAATAAATACTCATCTAGGTGCATGAGAGATGTATTATATACATTTTCATATTGGTTTGTTTATTAAATAGAATCATAACTCATATACCAATATCGGAACCAATTTGGAACTGAAACCAATCCGGAACTAATAGTTTTGGTTACATTTGGTACAAGGTCATTATTATTTCAATTTTAGTTCTAATAGCATTCACACCTGTATTTTCCGTGAAATCTTTTCTTTTGCAAAATGTGAGCATTTTTTTTTTAATAACACTCATGAGCGTGATAGCCTGACAATGGAATTATAAATTATTTAATATTCATGACTCAAAATTATGTTAAAATCCAGTAGGTAACGTGTCAATTTTGAAAATACCTCCCAAATAAAAAATATTATATTTTGACAATAAGTTCATCGAATTTTGAAGATGTGTTGATACAATATATGAATAACATGAACAAAATATTTGATTTTGTGATATATGCAGCAAGACTTCAAATAACACTTTAATTTTTATACTACTTAAATTTGTTTTTGAATTGGTTTACAGTGCGGGGTCAGCACTATTTATACTAGTTAGTATAGTCCATCTAGATTATCTACAAAATTTTGATGGGTCAATTTCGAAAAATACCACCCAAGTAAAAAATATTATATTTTGACCCAAATTTCATCGAATTTTGAAGTTGTGTTGGTACAATATATGAATAACATGATCGAAATATTCGATTATGTGAGATTTATGACAAGACTTCAAATAACACTTTAATTTTTATACTACTTAAATTTGTTTTTGGATTGATTTATAGGTAACTAGTTCCCCTTGGTGAAGCCAAGGACTAGTGTTCTCCATTTAGATTATCTACACAATTTAGACAAAAATATCTAGATATTTGTGAAAATAATTTTATAAATAATTCTACAATAATTTACTAGGAAATTTTTTTATACATATTTAGGTTTGTCTACTTATATGGCATAAACATGTAGGCTTTTTCTGCCCAAGATAAAATTATCTCAGCTCATTTTCACAAAATTCATGTAACCATGGTGACTCAAAATAAAGATACTAGATATAAGCAAAAGCCCAAAACCAATTTTACTTTTCAACAATATCTTAAACTTGGTTTGGTGCTCCAAACTTTTTGGCAATCTCTTAAATATTTATAATTCAACAAGTTAGTAAAAACATGAGCAACTTTATATTCAATAAGTTAGTAAAAGGCATTGAAATAGCAAAAGTGAAACAAAAAAAAAACATTAGAGAAGCAACAAAGCTTTGATAAGCATAGATTATGGGTGATAAAGTAAATGACCTTTTCAGTATGGTTTGTAAGTAAATTTTATTTAAATAATCACTCTACAATGGTTTTTGAGAAATATAATCTAACTCTAATATAAAAGTGTAAAGAAACTCTAAAAATTTCTCAAATTTTCATACCCAAAATGCATTGGTCCTAAAATTACATCATATATCATATAATATACAATAAAGTAAAAACGAAATGATTGCAATATATTTTGCCAAGTGGTGCGTCAACTTATTGCCACATGTAAATATTTGTTTATTAAAATATCAATTCATGAAAAATAATAAATTCAATTGATAAGCACAACGGCATAATACTAAATGACAAAAATATATGCCATATTAGTATATCTTTTTATAGAAATATGTAATTTTAATATTATACAAATTTTCTGTAAACACCACATAAATAAATTTTATAACCCACCACACTAACTAATAATTTATTTCTAAGCCTCAACTTATTTATAAATATATATAAAATATATTCTCCCTATTATATTTCCTACAATTTGATCACAAAATTACGTTACCATACCTAGTACACTTTTATCACAAAAATGCATTGTACAAATTTTTTATTTACAATCAATTCATACTATTTTTATTGTACAAATTGCAAAATTAATTAGCACCATCATGTATAATAAGTTATCCTAAAACCATCCACTCTTATTACAAATTAAATGAGTTGGTATAATTTTCCTCTTTCAAGTAACAATCAATTTTCATATAAAACTTACAAAATAATTAAATAGAAAAATACGTTCTCCTATTTCAAGAGTAGAATTGAGAAAACGAACTAATTCTTCATTTTAATGTCAAACTTTTGCCTGTACAATTATCTCTTGATTGTGCACTGTTCTCTTCTAATTTTTCTAATTTTTTTAAGTTCATATGCACCGTTCTCTTCTAATTATTATTATGTTTATGCCTTCACAATTTCTTATTAATTTGTATATGCTTTCACAATTTTTTTATTAATTTATAGTAATTTAAGCTTATTTATTTGTTTTTTTATGTGATGTTTGTGACACGAAATGAAGGGTTGTTAACATGTTAATGGTTACAATTGTTGTCTTCCGATCTTTGTCCTTTATTTTGCTCAACGACATTATCAAAATTTAGAGATAATAAAAAGATAACTACAAAATATGATATAAAATTATGCACCTCTTTTACCGAATGGTTTGTGGAATTGAAAGTATAATACACTTTTTATTGATGATTTATGTGGTATGTATATATGCTTATAGCTATATACATCTATTATTCGTCTTTAGCAAATTTTTCTATTTTTATTCCACTTTTACTTATCATATCATGATAATAAATTTTTAAATATTGGTTGAATAATACTATGCCTTTTAAGTGAATAATTTCATGTGTTTATATTTTTTCCGAAAAATGAATATGGTGAATTCGTAAGGGGAGAAAGAACAATCGTCAAAGTGATTTTAAAATTACATACAAAAATATTCGTGATTTATTTTCTTAATGAATTGAATTTCAACTCCTGCATCGATAGTGATTGAAAACATAAAATGTAAGAAAAGAATGAATGATTTAAGCTCCATTTGGTTTTAGTTGCATTTTATAGGTTTATTTATTTATTTATTTATTTGATAAATAAATACATTTTCCATAGATACATTCGTGAATACATGCATATATCGATATATGTCTCTGCGTTTCTGTCTGTATAATTAGGGTTTGGATTTGGAATCAAAACAAAACAAATCAAAACAAATAAATCTAATGCACTTTATGCGCATAAAGTCTAAATAGTAAATTCATTTTAATTTGCGCATAAAGTCTAAATAGTAAATTCATTTTAATTTGCGCATAAAATCTAAGGGAAGATATTTGTATAAATCAATAACACCAAACCAAATGAATCTAATGCATTTTCAATACGAGACTAAAAACGCATTTGGTTAATGCATTTTCTATCTATATGAAAAAAATTGTGTTCGCTCCATTACATTTTGAGGAGTTTAGTAGACTATTGTCAGAAATAAATTCGCCTCTTTATGTTAGAATAGTAAAAAATTTCCAAATTATATTTTGTCCCTTTCTATTTCAGAACATTCAAGGGCAACATAGTGGCAACGGGTCTTGTGATAAAAAACAATTTCACACAAAGTGATATATTTAGATTGAACTTTTACTTTTTATATCCGATGGCTCAAAATACTTTTATGAGTCATTAATGACAATTAATTGATTTTCAAATGCCCCAAAATACAATGGATGAAACCATTATAATGAACAAGTAAGCGTCATAAGCAGACACAGCCATGGGTCAAAATTCGAAGTTGAGGGGACCAAATTTAATAATTCCTAAAAAAAATTTGTTTAAGGGCCTTAACATAGAATTTCATTTTCATCTAAATTTTTACATCCATCCTATGAAATTTTAGTCCTCCAATATATATTGTATATTTAAAATTTTATAGAGATATTGCACTTGATTTTTTAACGAAGAAATTTACCATTCATAAATATTTTATTAAAAATAATTTCCAACCAAAATTTAGATCTTGGTTTAGATTAAGAAAAATATATTTATATTTTTTTATAATATGTACAATTATTCTGATATGAACCATTTCTAAAATAAAAATTTATAATAGAAAAAATAAGACATAGAAATTATTATTAAATGAGAAAAGTCTCAGTAGCCGGGGATATTTAGAAATTATCAAAAACAAGATGGGGCAAACCGTAATTTACTCTTTTTTTCTTTTCTGACATAACTATTTCTCGTTTATTTACACCTGACTGAACCTTCACACCACGCCGGAGATTAGGTGACCGAAGAGAGAGAGAGAGAGAGAGAGAGGTCTGCCTGTTCCCAGAGAGAGAGAGACGTTGTCTATTTACCCTTATCGCATGGATCACCCACGTTGAAACCCCTTTTTCTTGCTACATTTCTTCGAACTAACCCTAAGGTCGTGTATAATACGACGCCGAATTGATCGTTCCCCTTAAATATCAGCTGCTGCAGCAAAAATCTGCCTGATTATGTGGAGGTAAGTGACAAAAAAGGAAAAGATAAAACCTTAATTTGGTTTTTTGGCCCAAATTCTAGTTCTGGGTATCAGTTAGAATAATGGGGTTTTTTTTTTTATTCAGAGTGCTAATTGTTTTTTATTGTATCAAGAGATTGTTGAATTTTATTTTGTTTTTGTTGATTTGGCTAAGGATTGCTGCTTTTGAGTGAGCCCTAATTCTAGTTTTGGGTATTAGTTAATATAATATCATAAATTTTTTTAACCCTAATTGTATGTTATTTACCTTTTCGCAATCTGTGTTAGCTATACTTGTGTTCTCACTGTGCCAATTTATTTCTCATAATCTTCAAAATTAGGTCTTTATCATCGAAAAGTACCAATCTTTATCCTTATTTAGCCCTGATTTATGTTCTGAGTATTAGTTAGAATCTTGGATTTCTGTTATTCAGAGTTTTAGTTATGTGTAATTGTATCAAGTGGTTGCTTCATTTTATTTGTTGTTACCGATTCTTAATGATTGATGTTTTAAGTGAACACTATTCTTTTTTTTTTCTTTTTGCAAATTGATGGTGTGTTTCCTTATTAGGACATTCATACCACTGCCTCTTATGGCTCCTTATTCAAATTTTAAGATTTAATTCAAGGGAATGCTCCCACCGTTATGTCCAAATTCCATATGCTGTTCAATTCCTTAATTTGGTACACTCTTCTCTTTAACGATTATCCCCATTTCTATCTCAACCTCTATTTTTAGAATTTGAGGTGTAAACTGTCCAAAATTTTAGTCCTTTATTTCCATTTTGGGCTGTCACAAAATGTAGTCCACTTTTAAAACTGAGCATGTAACTTTACTGTATTGTTTGTACTGTTTTATGTTCCCACTGCATATTTTACTAGGTGTAAATTTGTAAAATTAAAAGCAATTTAACACGTATGAGGTCATCTATTGATGTCTTTTT
>MKEJ01058777.1:0-10947 GCA_001753735.1 Embelia ribes
TGGCTAAGGAAAGTTCTATCTGATTTACACATGGTGCAAGATGAAGGTACTGAGATTTTTGTTGATAATCAAGCAGCAATTGCAATTTCACGAAATCCAGTATTTTACGGAAAAAAAAAACACTTCAACATCAAGCTCTACTTCTTGAGGGAAGTGCAACAAACTGGAAAGTGAAACTTGCTTATTGCAAGTCTGAAAACCAGGTGGCAGATTTGTCCACAAAGCCACTTCCAGTTGGCAAGTTCGAGTTACTAAGGAAGATGATTGGAATTTGCCTTGCCTAAAGCAAGGAGGAGTGTTAATAATTTGCTTCAGGACTGCCACTTGAAGTTTTATTTGATTAGTTTCAGTCAATAACTATAATTTGTTTTTCCAGTCAATAAGTCATATTCTTTAGGATATTGTTAGTGTTATCAGAAATCTTGGTTGTTACCGTAATTTTTGGAATTCATTATATTTTCAGTTCAAATATTTTTACTGTAAATGTAATGCACGGTAATGAATGAGATGATAACCCTTTGCTGCATCATATTAGCTTTTCACATTTCTTGCTTTTATTCTTTTATTCTCATTCAATTTCTATTCTTCGTTTTCTCTAAAAAAAACCTAACATAAACCATCAAGTTTTAAATTTTATTTCTGTTATTTGCTTTTTGGAGGATATCAAAACCTATGGGGACAATATTACGCATAAGATTAAGATATACCGTTGTTAATGTATGAGTACGATAAAAGACAAAAATAAAAAATAAAAAATAAAAAATGTATTGAATGTGGTATAATTAGATTCGTTTGAAAAAAAAAAAAGAAGATTCGATTGAGAAAACTCAACATACATACACTGAGAATGTTGTTTCTTTTCATAATTTATTTTTCAAAACTATTTTTAAAAATTAATTCTAAGAGTAGGTACAATATTAATACATTTGATAAATAAATTTTTGAGGTTTTTTTTTTTATAAATAGTTTGGTATTTATAATATTTTTTATTGCTACAAAAATAGGCATGTATGAGAAATATAGTAAAATATGGTTGAATTTGTTTTGGTAATTAATAATTAAAAATTTTGGAATAAACTATTGAAAATACCTTTTAATAACATAGACATCTTACCTTTTTTTTTTTCCTTTGAAATTGTAACCTGAGTTATTTGGTAAATTCTAAAATATCTACTTCTAATAAATTGTTTTAGTTTTCTTAATGATGTTTTAATAAGCAGCCTTAGGGGTATTTTGAAAAGATATATTTTTTCTTTCTTTCATTAATTAATATAATAATCTCAATTATATTTATTACATTCTCATATATATATGATTTTGTTTTTTTACAAAAAAAAATACTATTGTACTTAATGTTTTAAATTTCAGACTGGATCGGCCGGTCGAACCGGTCTGAACATAATATTGGATCGAAAATGTCAGTGAACTGGTGTGACCCGGTTCGACCCAACTGGTTTTCTTATAAAACCGGTGACCTGGCCGGTGACCCGCTCCGGTTGAACCGGACCAAGTCATACGTAATTAAAAAAAAATGTTAGAAAAAAAGAATGGAAATGAAAACAGAGGCAGTGACATCTCACTATGCACTTCTTAGCCAATAGTGAATGTCAAAAAAAAATTTAAAAATTTATTTACAAATTTTTTAAGTATGAATTTTACATGTCATGAATTTTTTAGAATGTTTTAATATAAATTGGGTCTTGTGGTTCAACTAGTGACCCACCAGTTCGACCACTGACCCGTTAACCCAATACCCCTGATCGAGTCGATGATTGGTCCGAGTTTTAAAACATTGATTTTGCTAAACCCTACACTATTTATAAAAATAATTTTTTAAATTTATTTATCAAATATTATGATTATACCTGCTTTTAAAATTAATTTTCAAAAATAACTTTAAGTAGCAGATTTTAAAAAGTACCAACATTCCCAAAATAGGATTAAAAGGCGATATTTTAAAATTTTCCAAATATCTTAGGATACAAGTTTCAAGAAAGAAAACGAGAATCAAATAGTAATCTATGCAACATTATTTGAAAAATATATCAAATTTTGATTTTTTTAACATAAAAAAGATTAAAGTGTTGCCAATATCAAAAAGAGATCTGTTTGACATGAAAAAATAATAATATTATTAAAAAAATAAAATTAGATATAATAAGTATCGAAATAATAAAAATTGGATATAATGTTATTTGACATTATTTTTATTTTTGGCCAAGAAGTAATCTTTGCAGCCTCAATATCTCTCTTTTTAAAGAGTTGTCGTACAAGAGTGTCAGATCGTGATCAAGTGATTGTTGGTAAGATGAGAAGCATTGGAAGATATTTTCTTCCCAAAAATAAATTGCATGAATTGAGTCCAAAAATAAAAGGTAAGGTAAATAAGGATATAAATGATCCGAACCCTATATAAATAAAATCGGGCTCATCTAGTTAAAAGGCTCGAGTCGGTCTTGTTCATTAAATAAATGAGTCGAGTCTGAATAATAAGTATGACTCGTTAGGTAAACGAGCCGAGTTTGAACAACTCTCGACTCGGCTCTCTAAGAGTTTAGGCTAGTTTAATTCATATATTTTTATACATATATTTCAAATTAGAGGTGTTAATTTACGTAAATAAAAATATACAGTTCATACTGAATTTAATAGATTGAGCCTATTACTTGAATGCTGTATTTTTTATTGTGTTTTTTTTATAATTCTACACTCTCAAATTTATAAGAACAAGCTAAAAAAACTATACAATAATTTAATTTTTGATACATCCGTTAATATGTAGCTATTAATTGATATTTTTAAGATACACAATTTAATAATATTTATTTTATTATTTGAAAGATAAGTAATAATTATTAATATCTATCGATTTTAAAAAAACAAAATGTTAATGAATAGGTTTAGTCTGGTGCAAGCTAAGCTTAAACAAAGATAAATAAATACTACTAAACTCCTCCCCTATCACCCCCAAACCAAAAAAAGTAAGATGAGCCGGAAGAGAGAGAAGCCCTGCCCCTCCCGCCACGTCCCCTACTCATCCCCCAAGCGCCGCCGCCCCCTTCCTCCCCCCGCCGCAGCCGCCGCGGACCCACCAGCCGCTAAGTCTCCGGCCACCGTCGTCGTCACCGGAATCTCGCCGGACTGCTCCCTGTTAGACCTCAAGTCCCGGTTCCAGATCTACGGCTGCATATCTCGCACCACCATGCACCACCCCGGCGTCGCGTACATCACTTTCCGATCGAAGGATTACGCCGAGTCCGCCATCGCTGCCGCTCGGGATCCCTCCTTCGGCATCACTCTTGATGCCAGACCGGTACTCTCTTTCTCTCTGTCTGTTTCTGCGCAGATACACATACGTTCCCATATACATATATATGTATATGTATGCATGTATGTTTGAATTGCAATTTGGAATTTCATTACTAGTTTTTTTCCTTTGAGCTCAATTCTAATACATTAAGCCACATTTTATTTGATTTGATTGAGGTCTGTGTAATTGCATCTTTTGAGGTAGAAAAGGCTAGCTTGTTTGAAGGTGAAGTGAGATCAGCGGGAAAATAATAATAATAATAAATAAAATAATATATATATATATATATACAAATTCTGTAATAGCATGTACGTATAATATCATTAATTGATTATGTTTTACCATATATGATAGAATTATACTTATGAGATTTGTGTGTATAAATCTTGTGAACACCAAGAAAAGCGTTATGGCAGAAGAAATTTGCATAGCCTCCGACTTTCTGTTGTAGCTTTGTTACACACCTTGCTCTGGAAGAGAGGGTAGACTCTCTATATTAGTGGCAAAAGAGATAATTAATTGATTTCTCTTTTCTACCTATGGAACATATTTAAATAGGCTATTGAAAGAGCTATCGTATCTATATTTGAATTTAATCTTATCTATCAAGATAATCCTTATCCACATAAATCACAATCAACATGATTGTAACTAAACTCTCTCCAAATATTTCGAATTTATAATTCGGTTTCCATGTCATTAATATTTATTAAAAATCCCTAGGTTAAGATTATAGATACTTGCTAATTAAATAGAATTACTGACAATCCAATTTAATTAGAATATTAGATTTCCTTAAGAATTTCCACTTAACTTATTTGACGTATTGGATTACAAAATTTACCTGGGTTTGATTCAATCAAAACTTATAAGTTTCCTTGAGGGAGTATCATCAATCCCTATTTAGGGATGTGGATTCCATCAATTTTTAATAAACACCATATAAAAAATATTATCATCCAATTCACCGAGTTTATTAATTCATAATGAGTCTCACTGTTCTATGAATCAAAATAACAAATATTGTCCACATATGTCTAAATAATAATTTAAGGATTAAGATTATAAACACTATCCATGACCACGATGTATTAATTATCTTATATAATCAGTACTAAAACAATTACCTCGACACGATTCTGTTTAACACACATAAAGTGTACTAGTATAAAGAGTTAGAACTGTAACGTTCTTTGTAATCAAGACAGACCTATTAAAACCATGTACTACAATTTACCGATGGTGTGTCACTTTTCATCTAAAATTGTAGACATAAAACTTATATTCTATAAGAACCGATAATCTATACACTAGATCTACTATATAGAATATGATCCACATACTTATTTATTAAAACATAATGTTAGGTAAACATTGCTCATACAGGTTCTCATTAAAAAAAAAACTTCTATTAGGAAAATACTAAATCCAAAACAAGTTTGTCTTTTAGTATAATCATAATAGAAAAAAATTAGACAAATTCAGCTTAATGCTTCTTGCTTCAATTTTTTTTTTTAAAAGTAGCAAAATGCAAAAAATTTTGAGCTTAAAAGCTTTAACCAAACAAGGGATAATTTTTATATTTTTTAAGATGTAAAGTTGTTAATTTTTGTTTAAATAGTGGAAAATATGGAATGTGCAATTCTGGATTATCAACGGTCAAATATTGCATTTTCTATCACTTTGTGTGTGTGTGTGTCTATCTTTTGTCTTTCTGGCTTAGGTCGATTGCAATTTGGCAGTTTTAATTAGCATTTTTTCTTCTGGTACTTAGTTACATTGGGGACAAGTAGGGCTCAAATTATTTGCTTGGGGTTGAGTAACATTGGATTGTTTCAGAATGGAGAGTCCTACTCAATATTGCGAACCAATAGTGCTCAATCCTATTTGGGCAAATAATAGGAGCTCTTAGTCCGTGATATCGTATTTGGCCATATATATATATGTATATCATACATAATAAATTAAAAGGAGAGCCTTAAAGTCATATTGCGCTAAGTGTATACCCTAATTGATTGACATGTGAACACTTTTCATTAATATGCTAAAAATTAAATTAAAATTTTAATTTATCAGTAAAATAAAAAAGCATTACATCTTTTTGTCAACTTCCAGTATTATTGCAAATTAAATGTTGCATTAAGTTTCTTCTTTCACTATTATTGCAAATTAAGTTTGAGATGGTCTATTTTCTCTCTTTTATGGAACGGTTATTTATCATACAAAACTTACAAAACAAATAAATGCGGCATTAAGTTTCCTCTTTCTCATATTCTAAAGATGGACTAATTCTTCATTTTAACGTCAAACTTTAACATATACAAATTATCCCTTGATTTATTTATTATTTTCTAAATTCTCTTGATTGGTTTTTTTAAATTTTCTAAATTCATATGCATTATCTGGTTTCTAATTATTAGTATGTTTATCTCTCCTGATTTTCTTATAATTTTCGTAAAGCACTTTAATCGTCATTATTTATTTTTTATGTAATATTTGATGCAGGAAATAAAAGGTTGTAAGATGTTAATGATCACTATTGTAGTCTTCTAATCATGGTCCTTTATTTTGCCCAAAGAAATTGTTAGAATTTAGAGATAATAAAACGGTAACCACAAACGTATTATGTCTTTAATATACTTTTAGAATTTTACTATTTTTCTTTTCTTGGATGGTTTGTGAACTTGAAAACATTGTATACCTTCTATTGGGGATTTATGTATTATGTATACATGTTACGACTTTATTCATTTGTTATTGGTCTTTAGCATATATATATATATATATGTATATAAATTAATTAATAACTTCATGACAAAAAGGTTTAAATATTGGTGATGCCTTTTAAGTTTACCATTTCATGTGTTTATATTTTTTCCCATTGAATTTGTAAGGGAAGAGATCACCGGCTATCAAAGTGGTTTTAAAAGTATACACACAATTACACAAAAATGATTTTTTAAAATAAATTGAATCGCAGCTCATACATCAATGGTGATTGAAAACATAAAATGTAATAAAAATATTAATGATTTGAACTCCATTCGGTTTAGTTGCTTTTTTCACATTTATGATTATTTATTTATTTTTGGATAAAGTGGTGTTGACTGTCCATCATATTTGTCTTATTTTTTAGACATTCTCTTGGAAATACTCATCTGATTTGTTCGCCTCCTTTCTAAATTTTTTCTCTTACCTTTTATATTTATTAGATTTATAATTTTTATTTTATTACATGAATCGTAACCAATAACGAAATAAATTAGAAGAGTTGGTGATAAATATTTTTCTATACGTGAATGAAAGAGAAAGAAGTTGTCTCCATAATTTGAATAACAAATTTGTAGTTTTAAATTGAATATATATGTATGAGTTGTAGCAGAGGTTAAGTAATATTCTTGGATTGCTAATTTTAGCCATTAATCTCCTAGAAAAAATATATGATTGTACTCATTCTTTTCACATTCAATAGAAAATTTTTAAAATAATGTTACTCATTTTTATTAATATTATTTAGCAATTTTATATACCTACATAATATAATTAATCAGGATAATATATTTTTAATAATAAGACAAGTGTTCGTGAGTTTCCTAATACTATATGTTATATCATATTCATTTTACATAGCCCCAAATTTTTTAAATTAATAGATTGACATATAGCCTTGTACAATACATGGGTTAAATACTAGTATACATAGAACTTCATATTCTTGATTTAATTATCTAACTAATCCGGGTAACTTAATTTCTATCACTTAGTCAAAGAGGACGTAATAGGATTAAGCCTTGTTTTATGTGATTCATGTCTCATGTCCATTGCATAAGTTTTTGTTCTTATCCAAAAAGTTTTTGATCTACTAAACTTAAAATTTTTTGAAATTATTATTATTATGTGTTCTTCCAAAATTTTGCATAATTAATAATCGTTAAACATTACATCCATTGCATATGTTCTATGATAATTTCAAATACTCATAATATTGTTATACAATCTAGCACAACAAATCTTGCAATGCTATCATATATATTTATATTGATATATTATTGACTGTACAACTTTATTCTTTTCATAGAAAAATATCACGAAAAAATAACACATGCACACGTGCAATACTTGTGCACAAGTGCAATGCACGTGATTCCTACACCTGATTCCAATTATTAGAATATCAAAGTTATCACCCCTGTCTTATTCCTCATCCACATTTATCCCTTCTACCACCAGTGGAGGCATTAATCTTGCAATCTCTTTACAACCCTACTAAGTCAACCTACAAGTAGACATCCATATAAACCTCATATTATAATACCGGTGCAAACGCGAGAATAAAGCCAAATCTCCAAAGGGGCTATCTCTTATCTCGAGGTTCTGCAAGATAGGGCAACCCTTGAGCACATATCTCAATCTCATATCGCTATTTCCGACAAAAGTAATAGATGGGGTCCTAACTTGCTTCTCATATTCACCAATGTAACCAAAAGCCTTATCTATTAGTAAACCAAATATTGCTAGTCAAGTTAGCTTTTTACAATTCTTGGCAATGGCCCCAAAACCCTAATCCATGGGTTCACCAATGACGTGATCGGGCTTATATCGCCCTATTATACAAAGACGAAATACCAAAAAACCAAGGCAATTTCTAGACATGGCAATGATAACAACACTTGTCATTTGCTAACAAAAGTATAGAATAGATTGCAGTTTTCAACATTCTTCGGAAATTACAAAAGGACCCACTTTAGAAATGGGGCCCTCACGAGCATCAATGGGGAAGACATGTACTTCCCGCAAATCTTTACATGTTGCATTTATTGCCTGTAGTTCCTTATCACATATAGAATCAAGGACCCAAAATGTATGGAGTTTATGACAATGACATATGACTGGTTTTAGTTGTTAAGCATTGAAATTGACATAACTAAAATTTAATGAGGTGAGGTTGGAGTAGATAGCTGGGAGGTAATTTGGTAAGATGTCCCTAAACCCTAAATATACATGGAACGTTAATTTTCTTCTTAACATAATATTTTGTAAATATTTTTTTCAAAACAATATTTTTCGTGTTTTCACTGTTTCTCTTTTGTTTTTTAAAAAGTATCGATCCTACTCAAGAAATATAAATTTTTCAATATTGTTTATACAATCTAGCATAGCAAATTTTGCAATGCTATCACAAAAAAATATTATAAAAAAATAATACATGCACGTACAAACGTATAATGCACATGCTTCCAACTAATTTCCATAAAACATGCTCACATCGATTGGGCGAGCAAATTGAAGTTTGGACATTTGTGTAAGCTGGAGTTCCGATCTTTTACCTTCTACTTTTGCTCCCTTTTTTATTGGTTCGAATTAGTTAATAAAATAATTTATTACTTGTATAAATTCCTCCTAAAATTATTACTGATGTTCAAATGTAAATTTTGCATAAATAAACAAAGCAACTTTCAATTTTAATTTCTATAAGGAACTAGAAAGTTTAAATATGAAAGAATTGTATAAATTGTCATCGTATACTTGTGTTTCTGTACTAGCAATAGTCTGCAATGATTCTAGCTGTAATTCATACGCATGATAAATTATTTTATTAGGAATTCAGACTAATAATTTTAAAAGAAATAGAAATGAGTACAAATAAGGAGAAAAGAATCCAAACTCGTATAAACTCATTTTACTTCACACAATTTTTTCTTTTACCCCTTTTACCCCCTCGATTTCGTCGTGCGGATAAAAATATAAGAGTAGACAAATAGTGAGAATAATAAAAAACATATAAACATATTCTCTATAAAGTTTGTACAAACATAACTGAGTGTGACTCGCATTTTATTAATAAATCTCTCTTATATATATTTTCACAAAAAGCAAACTTTTTTGAATTGTGAATCTCATACTAGGTATGTCTACTTCAATCGTAACTCCCGAAATTGTTACACAGAGCTTGGCCAACTAGTTTATAGGGCACCTTCACTCGCTCGACACTCAACATGTATATAAACTCTACATTTAATCATGCATGTTGATTTTTGATACGAATTACATGCAGAAAGCGTAAGCTAATCTTTAATATTTAAGATTGCCTTAGATTTACAAGATACCATACAGATTAATTTGTGCAGCGTAAAACTAACCAAATCTTCATCACATAGACTTCTTGTTTGATTCTTTTTAAAAAAAGTACAAATCAACTAGTAGCAAATTTAGTTCAAATTTGTTCTACCTTTAAATGAGTTGAGTCGGGGAAAATAGAAAACTAAGTGGCAAGCACACTCACGAATATCATATCGTTCCCACAGCAATGGGCACCTCCATACTTGTTTAAACATTGGTCTAACAGTTTGTAATTCACCCCGAATTCTTTTGATTGCTCACCTGAAGCTTGGTTTTTATAAAAAGCAAAATCAACTTTCAAACACTCATATGTAACTCCTTTTGTGTTTGTTTATGTTAATATTACTTTAAAATATAAGGTTAAGGGTTCAACAATGTCATGAGTAATAAATTCTTCATTTTTTGTAGAAAGAAAATAGGTTGTTAAACTTGGTGCAAATCATCATGTCACGGAAGGTTGCATACGACGGATTCAAGAATTTCCTACGAAGAAAATGGAGAAAGTGTTAAGCTTGTCATTATTGAGCAAATTTTGCGGGCAAAAATTTGTTTTTTATCCGCAAAAGTCAAATAATCAATCATACGGTCATTTGATCAACTCATTTTGCCTTGAATTACTCTGCAGTTTATTGTCAGATGCTCGTGAATGAGCATAAAATATTAATAATACAACAAAGGCCTAAATCCCAAAAATTTGAGGTCTTTTAAATCGTTTACACGAGAAAACATGTTAACTTCTAGATTAATCAATAATTAATAAAGTTGGCGGAAAACCTTTGAGAGAAACAGAGACAAGCAGACCTGTCTTCACGTCATTTTTATCTACGCAAAATTTCTTTTGGAACAAAATGAAAATCTTCAAATTTTCTTCAAGATACGACATCAGTCATTCAAAGTTTTGTGAAATGCAACCTGAAACATAAAGAGGCATTTAAGTTAAACAGCATAGGCATGAACGGAACCCTCATGATAGAGGGTAAGTACATACAGTAATCAGCCATCATAGTTACCGTCCAACTCCACAGGAACTGCAAATATAACAGCTTGCCAAATATTTCAGTATCCGCTACTAGATGCCCATTTGGACAGAAAGTTTGGACCTCAAATGTCGTTATTTTGTGAATCAGGGGATTCAAGTTGGAATATGTAATCCTACTCTTCACAACCAAAACTGGTTTGAGGGAAAATAAAGCAATTTGAGCTATCCAAACCGAAAAAGAATCACATCGATCTCCAATCTCCTCTCATTCACTAAACCTTTTAACAAAAACTAATTTAGCTTCTCTTTTGCATCCAAAAACGTCAGACTATAGTATAGATATCCCCTTCCTAACGTGACTCACTGACCATTAAAACTTTCCGTACATCCATTCATTCAGAATGGACTTTATTACGTCTACATTGAGCCAAATAATTTCAATAGAAGTGTTCGGGATCTTTCCTTTGATGCATCTGTCAAACTCATTCACCACTCTGGTGCAAGGATATGTCATGCCAAAAGTAAAGGGAAATAATCG
>MKEJ01058793.1:0-11090 GCA_001753735.1 Embelia ribes
AAGAAGTTTAATAAAAAAATTTCAATACACAATACAAATAAGTTTAATTATTTTTAGGAATATTGGACAATTTTTTTAATTTTATATTTGTTCTTAATCGGTTTATATTTAATTATTTTTGGAGAAATTCTATTTTACAAATAAAATGCTAAAATTTAATAAGTTTTATTCTGATAGAAGTTTAGGTTTTGTGGAATTTTATTATGATAAGTTTATTTAAAACTCTAAATTCATAGGGCAAATGCCAATTACTTATGCGGGCACTAGTCAAAAATTGGCAAAAATAGTTGAAGTGAAAATTTTATATAATTTTTCAGCGTAAATACATTTTCATTTTTTCTTATTCAATTATATTCTCATTTTTTTTGTTCCCATGCATAGAGTCAATTTTGTTTAATGTTTTTTGTGTTTCCAATTATATTAAGTTTAGAAAAAAATTAAAAATTCCATTATGGCAATATTTTCAAATAAAGTTATATACTTTGAATAAGATTTACTTTTCAGGAAGTTTAGAGTATTCCCAGACTTTCTCATTTCCCTTCTAAATCTCACTTTTTAGAAATTCACATTCTAAAAATTGCTCATACCAATCTTTTTTAAAAATTTATAAAAAATATATTAGAATAATTATATATCATATAATAAAATACAAAAATATATTTTTCCAAATCTAAACCATGCTTTTTTATAATTTTCAAGAAAAAAAATATTTTTTTTAATAGAGAAATTGGTAATAGTAGATTTTCCTATTAAGAAATCCACAATAGTATTTCTTTAAAATTTTCTAGAAACATATAAAATAAAAAGACTAATGTGCCACATTTTTCATCCAATATTTTTTATTTGAGAAATCAAATGAGAGAAAAGACTCCTTTATTAAGATTGATGTGAATGCTCTTATTTTTTGTGAAATTCTATTATGATGAGTTTTTAATGTAAAAATTCTAAATTTATAGGACACGTTTTTAAAAACTAGGTAAACACATGATGCGATTAGAACGAAAGTAGCAAAAGACAATTTTGAAATTAATAATAAGATATACATAATATATATATATATATATATATAAGAATTTTTATAAAAAATTTTTATGTGAGTTAATTAGTAGTTAGCATGACGCTGAAAATATAACTAAGTAGTTATTTTGCAAATCATTTTCACTAAAAAATGTTAAAATCTCATTATCATATAGATTTTTGTTAAAAAACCTATTATGCTATGCTTTTAAATATCACCGCACCATTATAAGGGTTCGCATTACTTACAAATATTTTGGTCCAACCAGTATACTTCTCATATGTGTATGCATGTGGGGAGCCAGAAAAATAGGGAAGAGGGGTCGAGTTTATCTGTTCTACATGAGAGAGCAAAAAAATAAATTTCTTACAGGCCGCACACATAGTGAAAGTTCTTAAAAATTCTTGAATTTTATATATAATAATTTATCAAAATTCCGATTTTAGGAGGGTCTTGACCATCTCTTATCTCCATCTAGCTCCGCCTCGGTATGCATGTGTTACACCATGTGTATGAAGATGGGAGCACATAAAAGAAATAATAAAACTGGGTAAGCATAGCTTGTCATAGAGTTGCCTTGGGAATTTATATTTTGCCCATTTGTGAATCATAGTTTATTAAATTGTTGACAGTTTGCAAGTGAGGTTTAGTTTTTATCATGTAATATCCGATGGTGGGGCGGTGGTCCTCATTGTTTACTTTCTTACAGTATGATAAAAATACTAGGGACCATATAGAGTTGGCAAAAGGAAAATAGTACTCTTGATCTTTTTGAGTATCTAGATATAAAGCAAAGTTGTTATTTTTTACCCCTTAAGATCCGAACTCAATTCTTTTAGTTGAGTTGTGACTATGGACATGTGGCCTAGGGCTGTCAAAAAATATGCATATCATTTGTCAATTTTTTTTCCAGTTATAATAGTATTTGCATCAGATTCACTAAACTTCTTCATTTCTCTATTTTACATAACTAAAAAGTTGGAAATGATTATTTTTTATTATGAATTTGATTACTCAATAGTTATCTGAATTGATAATAGTTCTCAAAATCTAGATAACTAATATTCATTCCTTAAACATATAAAACTAATATATTTTCTCTTTTGTCATATCATTTCATTAAGATATTTAAAAAATGAATATATTATCTATCCACTCACTCATCTATTAATAATTAATTATAAATTAAATTTTAAATTTAATATTTAAAAATAATTATCGAGTTTAATACTACTAAATATGACATATGAGCTAAAACTTTAATTTTATAGAAACTAATTTTAATATTTAAAAAATAAATAATTATAATTTTTATTAGTTTTAAAAAATATATATTATATTTTAAATTATATAATAAACTATAAGCGAATTAGATATTTAATGTTTAAACAATATATTTATTAAAAATTAATTTAAATCTATATTATAAAATTTTAATATTAATGCTAAGGAATAATAGTTATTTATTAAGAAATCCTATTTATATTTATATTATTTATATAATAAATTTTTATAAATTTTTTATTTATATTTTTTTCGATCTTTTCACTTGTATTTCTATTTATAAGAAAATTGCTTTGACGCTAGTATACATGCTAGATTCTTCTTGTGTGATATTTTCCTAAGTCGGCTAGACAAATTAAATAATTCTAGAATTTATAACTAATCTATTTTAGGTCAAATTATACAATCCAGTTCAATTTGATTATTCATTAAGGGATAGGCTAGCTATTTTCATCACTTTAGGGTAAGAAGGAGACTAGCTGCTCATGTCTAATTCAACACAAATAAATAATGAAAATAATGTATGACATGCACACAAATATGATCAATGATGAATTATCGTAATAATAGTAAGAAAGAACAGCTATGCTGACAATCAGATAATCAATTTAATGTTTTAATAAATTTACTAGCCAAATGTAAATTAAAAGAAGAAAGAGATGTCTTTATTAATCAATAAAAAGTTAGAGAATTCTCACAACTACACGGTGAAATCGAAGAGTAAAAAAACCAACAAAGCTGTAACAATCTCCTTAAATCTCCCTTTGTCCAAAATTCCGAAAAGCCATAGAAGAAAACTGTGAAAGAAAGAATGAAAATTGTAAAGGCGGTTAGGGTTTTATGCCATTGTATAACTCTAAGTTTAATTTGAACTGTTGGATCAGTTTCTACATCAATTTTCGAAATAAAAATAATATAATTAAAGTTAAACTAGAACACACATGCGAGGAGCACATGACCGACTGCAACAATTTTAACCGGTTGAAATGAGATTCAATTAGTCCATTTTCTTCTATTTTGATTTCTTGATTTGTTCGGTAATTTCTTCAATCTATTCCTAGTAAGATTTTACAACCCTGTTCAATTGATTATTTATTAGGGGATAGGCAAGCTACCATTATCACCTTTGAGGAAGAAAAAGACTAGTCGATCATGGCTAATTCAATACAAATAGGGAAATAACATATAGCATGCACACAGACATGATCAATAATGAATTCTCGCAATAATAGTAAAAAAGAATAGTTATACTGACAATCAGATAATTAATTTAATACTTCAATTGATTTACTAGCCAAATGCAAATTAAAAGAAGAAAGAGATATCTTTATTAATCAATAAAGAGTTAGAGATTTCTCACAACCGCATTGTAAAATCAAAGAGCAAAGAAACCCGTGGATCTGTCACAATTTCCGTAAATCTCCCTCTCTCCAAAATCCCTAATAGCTGTTGAAAAAGCTGTGAAAAAGAATGAACACTACAAAGGAGGGTAAAGTTTATGCCCCTATCATAACTCAGAGTCTAATCTGCACCATTGGATCAATTTCGACATCAATTTTCGGATTAAAAGTAATATAATTAAAACCAAAACTAAAACACATATGTGCAGAGCACATGGCTGACTGCAACCATTTCGATAGGTCGAAGTGAGGTTCGACCAGTCCATTTTCTTTTATTATGATTTCTTGATTTTTTTTGGACAATTTATTCAATCTTCGATCCACAAACACTTCTCAAACAATTTCAGAATGTCTTCAATCTTCCAATTTTGTTACCAAGAATCTCAAAAAAAATTTACTTGTCACAATCACTTCGTTTTAGCCTCAAAACCGTGCATTTACCTATAGCGCACAAAAAGGCAAGTAATATTATAAATGTATGATAATTTAGCCATAATTATGTAAATTTTACAACCCAATCAGCTATGATAACCAAAAAAATCATTTTTATCCGACCACAATGGACTCATTTGTTCGAATTATTCGCACCTGAATTACCCATTACGAGGTGAGTCGGATCAGGTCGGGTTGTGTTAGATGGGTAAAATGACCACCATGACATGAATCCAAGGTAGATATCAATACAAGACATGATCAAATTATGTTATTAATCAAACAAGATGCCTTATTATTATAAAACTAAATAATCATAATTGCCATAGCATGTAAACACATAATATAGATGCGTATCAACCTTTGGATTGTGTACATTGTTTTTGGTCTAAGGTACTATTTTGGGCAGTAAAATTTATAAACTAATTAAATTGCAACGTATTCTCAATAATGCAAAGCAGTCGTTTATTAAAGCATACATTTGTGCACTTAATGGATCCCACCACAGAAATGATATAAATATAAATAGTGTTAAATTTATAATTATAATGACCACTTGGGTAAAAACAAGTGCACATAACTGATAGAATCAATAATAACTTTTTAGTTTAATCAAACAAAAGGGCACTTTTGGTTCGATACCATGTTAAATTTACAATTGTAAAAACCATATGAGAAGAATTCACTATTGAAAATTGACTTTCAAAGAAAGGATATCCATATAATCATATATATATATATATATAAGAGTTTAAATTTATTATTAGTCAATATAAGATAATATTAAACGTAGAGTTATGCAATTATGAATGCATTTGTAATTTATAAATTTACTGGTAATGGAAGCCAGGTGGGTTTCACTTGGGAATTGAGACACTCAATATATGGAGAAATTATTTAATTTGTAGTCTTGTTACAACATGAATATATGATGACTCTCATTAGTCATCACTTTCCTGAAATGTCTCATATGGTTGTCTCCTTCTCCCACTTGATGGAATAATTAAATGGGACATGATCAATTATTGAAATTTTGGGGATTATATGAAAGATTCCTAAATTCCCAACACAACCTATGAATATTATTTTTATAAAGTTTTCAATAAGAGCTGTCTACTGCTAAAACACCAATAAATTTGTAGCATACAACTAATTGGAATAGAACGTCTACTTCGAGTGGGAATTAACTATGTCTTTCAATTGGTCGAAAAAGTGTTCATATACTAAGTGAGGGTACAGAGTATAGCAAGACTCTATACTTTCCAACAACTTTTTATTTTCAGTTAAATATATCTGCATGGTATAAAAGACATTTGATATGCAAATACATTTGATATACTACACATTGGTACCAACATATAATGAGGTCATATATGGCCTCCTAGTTGAGTTGTTATGGCCGCACAAATTTATAAGGACGAATTTATGGGGGAAAAAAAGATTGTTTCAAAAAATTATTATCGTCAGAGAGTGGTGAACAAGAGCAAATATTTCCAGATTGATATCATCTTATGCACTGTAAAATTTTAGAACATTTTTCTTGTCCCACCCGTGTAATAAAAACATGAGAAAATAAAATTTCTGATTAAGATAAAAAGTTTCCAAAAAGAAAAATTGTCCCTTGATGTTTATAATGTTTGCTAGCATTAGGTATATCTGGACCTCTCATTTGACTAATAATGAAGCGAAATTGCGTAGTGCATGTGAGAGTATAGAAAAAGCAAGGTGAGTAATTAGGTGATACACTAGCAATTTGTTTGTGTGTGTGTGTGTGTGTGTCTGTGTAAATCGAGTCATGGATCTCAATAATAATTGCGTCACCAAATAAAAACTTGTCCGACCTTTTGTTGGGCAGAAAAAGGTGTCCAAATCCATCTGGAAATAGAGGTGGATTTTGTCCGACAACAAACACATACACACATTATATAAGCTATACAATTATATAATGTGATAATGAGCACAGATAGAGACCCCCCAAGCGAGTGTTTTTAATGTTAGATACGTATACAAGTCTAGTTATAATATTTGTCCATATGGAGAGAGATTGGAGTGAAAGGAGAGGATTGGAGCACGAATGCAAACAATCAGAAATATATTATCTCGTCCCATTCTTCCATTTATCGGAAGTCAAGAGACATCTAGAAACTTTTTATTTTAGTTTCTTATTTACCCCAGGGCCCAGGGCAAATCTCTTTTTTCCTAAATAGTAATTTTGACAGTGTGGTAAAAATTTCAAAAGAGAATTTCAATTGGTTAAAGTCTTATTGGCTTTCTTATAGGATACTAATAATTCGAGTCAAGGTTATTAAAGGCTTTTTATAATTGATGATATCCTTATTATGCATTTTTTATTTTCGTAATCAGTACTTATATAGGTCCATATATATGAGTCTTGTGTACATTTTAAAAATTAATAAGATATTTATTTTATAATTTTATCTTTTCACATGGTTTCAGTGATCAGAGCCCCTACCTGAACCCTAGAACAATCCGTCTATTCAGTGACCAAGGATTGAGTTGTCGCTCGTGACGGATAGTGAGCTCGATTGACCTAGCTGTCACGCACCGCCGCAGTTTGTCGTGACCTATTTTGCACCACTGCAGCTTGTCGTGACCTATCTCTCACCACCACTATAGCCAATCTGACCACCGCATCTAATCTCAAACTAATCGCGATCTAGTTGTGCAATATATCCTCTGTTGAATAGCTATAACTGTCGTCAGGTCCATCAGACCACCATAGTTGTCGCGACTTGCTTTGCACCACCGCAACTATTGCGACCTATTTCACACTGGCGTGGCCAATTGCCGAGCATTGTCAAGCCGCAGATGATCGTACCGCTGCAACAACTGATCGCTACTCTCAATCCCGCCAATTTCAGAGCCACCTACCTTCATAGCCGGCAACCTGCCTCCCACCTCCGTAGCAGCCAAGCACCAACCACCGCAACCACCCACCTTCGCCGTCGAAAGTCAGCCACCACTCTTGTCATGTCTTATTTGCTCCTTGTTATGACTAATTGTTTTATTTTTCATATAAATTAAAAAAATGATCGTTTTGTTAACATGGGAGACAACAAATGTAATGTCCCGAAAATTCAACTAAATTTTTTGTTTTAATAATAATATTAAGTATTGAATTATAATATTATTATTGCATGGCATGCGTAGAGTATATCTATATGTGATATGCGTAGTGCATTGTGCATAGTCGCGTGACGTGGTTATAGTATTAGTTAGCGTAGAAATGCAATGTACGGACGGAGTTTGATAGTAATTGCATAAAGTCATGTAGATTGAGCATTAGGTACTCAAGAGCTCTTAGATTGATCCGAAAAGTCAGACCGATCGATCCAAGACAGGTTGGATCGATCTAGTGGAGTTTGACTGACTTAAGTGGCGTAACCAAATATTTGCCTTTATCATTTCATCTGACATTTTGGCATAAATCTCGTCTTTCATTTCTATCATATGTAATATGATGCATATATATGAATGTATGGCTAGTGCGTATGTTGATTTGGCATGATAGAAACATCTACTAGGTGTAGTACCCTCATTGTAAATTTGGAGTGATTAAATATGTCATATAAATATAGAAAATGGTACAATAATTGTGACGTATATTGATATGTTACATAGGCATAGCATAGATGTGGCATTGGCATGGTGGTAGGTGTAGCTAATTAACATATAATTTAACATGAATCTCCTGTATGCGAAATTATATGTTCTTCATATTATTTGGCAGAGTTATTATTTATGTTTAATTGCGGAGTTTAAATTGCATTACATAGCGTAGCATGAACATTATATATAATAAAAGTAGACTTTTTTAAAGAAAATGCGTGGAGTTGATTCGGGACATAAAAGTATCAATTTTATAAAAAAATGCGAAGAAACAATGAGGTCATATAGCCTCACTGTGAAAGACGGGAAACCAGATTTGGGATACTCCATTGATTACATCACACTGCGAGTGGTGGGTTAATGAGACTTAGTCGCGTCATACTATAAGTGGAGGGCCTTAGAGATTTATATGTGTGGTGATACTAGTCCCAAAAATATTTTAGTGTAGGCGTGCGTGTGTTGGCGTAGGTTGCATTCATGGGCATAATTACATTTATGTCATAATATTCATATATTTACATCTATGTACATATAGTCTAGTCTCTCTTTTATCGTAGAGTTACTTGGCTAACCGTATTATTTTCTATTTTCTTCCTATATATATATGTAATATTATAAGTACTAAGGAGGGGCCAAACCATGCGTAGACCCTCTGGATATAGTGTACATATTTTTTTGGCACTTGTTTAGCCCTTTCATTTATATACTTTATTTTGATGTATAACGTACTCTGGTAGCGAGATTATAGCAGTATAGTTGATATAGCGTAGCGAAAGTATAAATATGTTCTTGCTCGTACATGAGGTGGAGAACATATGTGTACCTTCATTTATCTTTTATTTTTGGCAAGCATACAGCTTGCGGCGTTATATTAGTAAATAAGTAGGTTTACTATTTTATATATTTTTTTGGAGTTGGCGTTAGCCTTCTACCTTTCTTTATGGAATAGTTTTACATTTCCGCTGATGTTGATATGATGTGGTTGTAGTGCGTAAGTAGAATCATCCTGTAGTGGCAGCTAGATGCGATATGATTGTCGTAGATGATTTTTATTTCTTTATTTCCGGTTCTTTTTATCTTTTGGATCTCATGACCTCGGGTCATGGATTTCGAGGCGTGACATATTGAGTCATTTTCCATTTCTTTTCGGGACAAGTGTCGAAAATTACGAAATTTTAGAAGAAAGCAAAGAGAATGCTCTGTGCCTTACTATGAAAGTCGAAAAACCTGATTAAGGATATAAATAAATGTTCCACAAATTTAGTGATTTATAGTATAAGGTCATAAAGGAACCTTGTTTAAGAAGAAAACAAATTTATATGCTAGTCCCAATCTTTTAGAAATTGAAGTCTCATAGTGAAGTTGTTACGCCCCAAAATACGTGACCTGGGGTCGTGAGATCCAAAAATATAAAAAGAACCTAAAATAAAGAAATAAAAATCATTTACACCAATCACATTGCATCTATCTGCCACTACAGGACGTCATACTCACATACTATAGTCACATCATATAAACATCAGCAGAAAGATAGAAGGACAACGCCAATTCCAGAAAAATATATAAAATAGTAACCCTTTTTTTTGGAAAGTTCAAGGGGTGGGGGACTTGAACCCATGACCTCCTATTTGTGAGGCTGGGTTCTGGCCCACTAGGCTACTCCTAATAGGTTAAAATAGTAAACCTGTCTATTTACTAATATAACACTACAAGTTGTATGTATGCCAAAAATAAATGATAAAGGAATGTAAGAGCAAGGACATTTTTTATAATTTCGTTGTGCTACAACCACCACTGCACTACTATATCTCACTATCAGAGTATGCTATACATAAAAAATAAGTACATAAAATGAAAGCACTAAATAGGTGCGCCAAAAATATTTACACTACATCCAAAGCATCTATCCATAGTTTGGCTCCGCCTCCACACCTATAATATCACACATATATATAGGAAGAAAATTGGAAAACGTACAGTGAGTCAAGCAACTCCATGATAAAAAAGTACTTGGATGAATATATATAACAACATATATAAATATCATGACATAAATGTAATTATGCTTATGAATAAAACTCATGAGCATATAACAACATATATGAATAGCACACCCGCATCCACGCAAAAATATTTTGGGACTAGTATCACCTCGCATATAAATCACTAAGGTCCACCACTTGCAGTGTGACGCAACCAAAGTCTTCATGACCTGCTACTTGCAGTAAGATGTGATAAATAGAGTATCCCAGATCTAGTTTTTCATTTTTCATGGTAAGGCTGTATGACCTCAATGCTTCTTCGCATTTTTGTAAAAAGGATACCTTTATATCCCAAATCAACTCCACACATTTTATTTCAACAACTCCACTTTTATGATACATAATGTTCATGCTACGCAAGGAAATGCAATGTAATGCAATTTAAGCCTCATAATTAAACATGTTATAACTACGCATGTAGTAACGTCCAGGAAATTCAGAGATAATTTTTTCATTTTAATTCTATTGTATAGCATGATATAATATTATTAATATGTGCTATGTGTCGTGATAGTAGTGTTTGCCGCTACGATACGAGGGTCAACCTTCCCAGAAAGGTTGTGGGGGTAAAGGGGAAGCCTTCCTTGCGAGGTATGGGGTAGCGTCCTGGAGGAAAATTTTTATTGGGTAGTTGTTACACAAAAGGTATAACAATACTCCCAACTAGCATAGGAAGTCATGGATCTCATCATTTTTTTTTTTTTTACTTTAAGACACCCTTTTCTTCCCTTTTTTCACACCATTTTCAGCAAATATTAGAGAGAGAGAAAGAACAAAACCGCAAATATTTGGAGAAGGGGTAGAAATCATCTAGCTCCCAGGACCCAATTTGCAATCCAAGGGTAGAATATCACTCCTTATGACATAGAGCTCATATTGAGGTAAGCCACAACTTCTTTCTTGCTCATTCATGTTACCTAGGTTTCCGTGTCTCGTTGACACATGAGATTAAAGTTTTTTATCTTCATCATGATGATGTGTAGATCATATTTGATTTTAGGTTAGAGTAGAATAGGACCCATTTGGTAGATCAGACCAAAGGAGAAGAAGAAGGGCAAATTAGAGCTTTTTGAAGACAAGCCCTGATGAGTATTTGGAAGCCGTCGTATGTACGAGTAGTCTATAGAATAACAATATATATCATGTCCCCATTTCCAAGCACCAGAACCGGGGAAGTAATACTAATAACCCAGCCCCTAACTAAACAATAAATAAATAAATGATGCTAACTAAATAAAAGAAGTCTAAACTGAAATGATCATTACAAGTACAATAAGTCTGAAC
>MKEJ01058794.1:0-11749 GCA_001753735.1 Embelia ribes
TGTATGTATGTACATATACATATACCTATACATACCTGAGAAACAAAATTCGAATTTCCTATTAGAGAAGAGCCGTGTAATATGTGAAATTGGAAATTTTGATTTCAAAATAATGAAGAGAGAGAGAGAGAGAGAGAGAGAGAAAGAGAATGAATGAAGAGAATGGGTGGTTGCGAAAATAGGGGGATTGGGGATTAGGGTTTTGAATTTTCGGCATAAGAAGCGGGAAGGAGAGAATAGCAGTTGAAAACGGTTAGAGAGATAGAGATAGAGAGAGACAACTGTGTGACTTTTTGACTTTTGATTATTACTATCCATAATTATTGTAGATAATTTTTAATATAATATTTATCTATATTAATAATATTGATTCTAGCTATACACATGTAACATCATTCAGATCAGTTTAGCTATCTGTATTAGCTAATATTATTTCTAGTTTACATATTTATATTTTACTAGCAGACTCATCTGTACTTTGCATGTGATTTACAAATTTATTATCTAGTAAAATATTACATAATAATATAAGAATAAAAATTAAAAAATTATTTCAATTAATTTTTAATAAAAATATAGAAATGTTATATTTCTCATTTATCAGGATTTTAAGTATACATCATATATAAATTTCAAGATACTTAAGTAAATTCGTGATTCTAATTTGTACTCTTGAGAATTAAAATGATATTTAAATATTTTTTAAGTTTTGTAGATTTATAAGTAGTTGCAAATTATAATTCTTTAACTTTTAATATTTTTATTTTAAATAGCTTAAGTTTTATTTTTATGATAATTATCAATATAAATATTTAAAGATACAATATCATCTCTTAATAAAATATATACAAATTAAAAATAATTAATTTATCATTTTTAGTATCATGACTTTTGTTACAAAAAAAATCATATGAAAGGCAAATTTAGAAGAAAAAGTATTTAAAACAATTTGTGAAGTTGACACTTTTTATAAAATAGTTAGATTTTTGCATACACCAATTTATGTACCAGAAAGAGAACAAAAGGATAAATAGAAATTATACTTAAAAATAGAAATGAGGTGATAGAAACCTTTTCTCTAATTAGTAATGAATAAGGTAAATTTAGCTACGGGCTAAATTAGCTAATGGTTTACATAATATTATGTACACAATTTTTAATTTTTTTTAACACATTTTATAGCTAAAATACCTAAAAATATTGATTAATGTTTAACAATTAGATTATAATCACGCGCAGGGGTCACGGACGAATGTAGATAGCATAACCCTTACCTGATAGCATTAACATTATTTTAATTACAAAAATTAGTTAAAATAAAAAAAAAAAGTCGAGTTTGTACGATCTATTTATTTCATGTAAAATGACTTGTAATGCCATTATAGATCTTCCATATATAAAGCACAATCCAATTCTTCAAATTTTCAAATTTCTAATTTCATTGACTATAAAATTAAAGAAATTGGATGGTTACGTAACTTTGTATTGTAAATTTATCTACTTGAAATATGTATAATAATGTTATGAGTCATTTTAATTGTCATAAGTTAATTTATTTAAGATTTTTGAACTAAAAATGCACAAATAACAATAATATGAGCATAATTAAGAGGGTAGAGTATCCGGACTAAAAAAAATTTACAGTATTGAGGTTCTTGAATTCATTTATCGTTTTCAATGAAGCAACATATAAATTTGATAATTCATTTTTAAAAACTTATAGCTTAGCTTCTAGGCTTCATTGCTTTCTTTGGCATAATAACTAATTTAAAAGTTAACATAGAAGAATTAAATAAATAAACTTTTCTTTCTTTTAAGCATAGTATTTCAACAACTACATAGACACAAAATCTAGCCTCCTTTAGAAAGTAACATATCCTGATTTAGTGCACAAGCCATAAGTTTACAAGGCAACTTTTTATTATAAAACCAATGCCATTTCTAAAATGAAAACTAAAAAAGGGGAAATAGAGTGAAACAAATACAATGAAAACCCATTTTCATTTCCCCCTATTCTTCACAATTTTGCTAGTAATTACACCATACACCCTCCAATACGCGTGTGACGAAGACGACCCTAACACGACCAGGTACGAGTTTTGCGACACGTCTTTGTCGTACCAAGACCGCACCAAGGACTTAGTTTCTCGTCTCACATTGGAAGAAAAGGTACAACAATTGGTTAACAAAGCGGCAGGAATTTCCCGCCTCGGCGTGCCACCCTACGAGTGGTGGTCCGAGGCACTTCATGGTGTCTCGAACACCGGGCCCGGGGTGCAGTTCAATGGCACAGTGCCCGGGGCCACTAGTTTCCCCGCGACTATTCTTTCTGCTGCCAGTTTTAACGCGTCATTGTGGTAATGTATAATTTATTCTACTTGTTTTTTTTAGTCTCTTTTTTTTAATTATTATTATACAATTTTACCATTTTATTTAAGTGACTTTTTAAGAAAAGTATGATTTACTAGGACTTGGTAATGCATCTCTTTTCGAGTAACGTTTTAAACATGTTACCGTGTATTGTTTCGATAGCCATATTCGTTCTTTCGGAAAATAATGATGTTTAGATAGATACATATTATAGATTTATATCACCAAATTTAGTCGAAAATACATCTCGTGAAGATGTGGCAGCGCGGTTTTGGAAATGAAGATTTCACATTGTGAATATCTTTGTGTTACGATCGACTATTGTTAATATAGACTATTATTTGCAGGGGAGCTTTCTGTTATGATTTAATATTTAGGGCTTAGTTTGCAAATATTTCTGAGCATATGGATGCCGTTGTAACTTGTAACCGTAAACTGATTCAGTTTTAGTTTCAACTGTATGTTTGTATCTATGTATAAGGATTATTTACAATTAAGTCCCTGAAATATGAAACTATAACAGAAAAAGCCACTATAATTAAAGTGTATCTTAACTACTATAATTCAACTTCCATTGTATCCTTTCTCCACATTTCACTACTTTAGATTTACGTATTATTCTTGACCGAGTTACCTTTTGCTATTTGAAGGTATGAAATGGGTCGGGTGGTGTCGACCGAGGCCCGAGCAATGCACAACGTGGGCTTGGCTGGGCTCACATACTGGAGCCCAAACGTGAACGTATTTCGAGACCCAAGGTGGGGAAGGGGCCAAGAGACCCCCGGTGAGGACCCGCTCGTGGTCTCGAAATACGGAGTGAATTACGTGAGAGGACTACAAGACGTGGGTGCGGAGGGTAATTTTAGCGAGGACAATCTCAAGGTTTCGAGTTGTTGTAAGCATTATACTGCATATGATGTTGATAATTGGAAAGGGGTTGATCGGTTTCACTTTGATGCAAAGGTAACAACTATCCTCTTCACATAACAAAACATAACACTTATGATAAAAGTTGAGAAAATCATGTAAAAAATTATAGAAACATCGTGTCGTATACATTCTACATGTTTATGTTTCCCTTAAAAATAGGATGTATAGTGACCGAACTACACTGGTGTCTGTATAGATTGGGTATATTATTGACGGTACGCGAATCATTCTGTTTATACATTAAAAGGTTTTATTCCTATACCAACCTTTTAGCTCCTTGTTAAAAAGAATCACTTGGTGTTTGGCAAATAGTCTTTTTGCTTAAAAGGCTAATTTTTCTGTTGTAAAAAGTTGAAATACTTGAGCTTGGTTTGATATATTAAAAGACTCCTTTAAATAATTCTTAAACTATTGGACGAATTAAGAATATACTATTTGGAATTAATGACTTTCATCAGCACGGAGTTTCCTATCGCAAACGCGTTTGCAAGAAAAGAAGTTTACCATGTCCAACAGAGTTTCCGATAATTGTGATTTGACGTATGCAGTTTTACTTCCTGTCGCAATAGGTAACGCACACAAGGCAGAAATCGTATATCCTTACGGATGTGTAAAATATAGCAATATTAACCAAGCATCATATAAATTTTGAAATCTTAATGAACAAGAACTATAGAATTTATTTATTTTATTTTATATTTTTTGGAATTTTTGTAGGTTAGCATGCAGGACTTGGAAGATACATATCAACCACCATTCAAGAGCTGTGTAGAAGAGGGGCATGTTAGTAGTGTAATGTGTTCTTACAATAGGGTAAATGGGGTCCCAACTTGTGCTGATCCTAACTTGCTCAATGGGACAGTTAGAGGCCAATGGAACCTTGATGGGTTTGTGTGTATATATATATATGTTTGTATGTATGTATATCTTTTTTACTTTCTGGATTTTTTTCTAAATGAACGAAGTTGAAGTAGTAATTTATAAGGAGCACATTTGGGCTGACGGCTGAGAGCTTTGACAGTCACAGCCCAGGCGCAACGATGCAATTATTAGGGGTGTTCTACCACTGAGCTAAAAGCCTGACGTTTGTTCACATGTACTCGAAAACTTAATTCGGGTCTAGAGTTTCCCCTCTTGATAAGTTGATCATTTCTAAAACTTGTAAGAGAATGCTGTGAAAAATTCATATTCGATCTTTACAAGAAAAAAAAAATATAGGAAGAAATAACGGAAACAACACGAAGAATCTAACCCAAAGGATCGCGAACTTTGTGAAAAAACATATTCTTGTGTTGCGTAGTTACTTATATTTTTATATCCAAAAAAAGATTGCATAAAATAGAGTTAGTTTTATATATATAACTCTACGAAACAGAACATGCAGGATTTTTACCTTGTGAAATTTTATAAATATCAAATTTGTGCCCAACAATATTTATTGTATACACTTTGGTCCAGGTATATAGTTTCGGATTGCGACTCTGTAGAGGTTTTCTATAACGACATACATTACACTAGCACACCCGAGGAAGCAGTAGCCCTTGCCCTTAAAGCAGGTAATATCGAATCCCGGATGCACAAATATTTGTTTAATTATCTTTAATTTTTAACCAAAAAAAAAAAAAAGGAGGCTTAATAGTATGTATCACTTAGTGTTCGTAAAAAGCACTTAAGTCCCTCTAAGTCGTCCTGCGCCCACACCCTTACCACCCGAGGTCGTAGCGCAATCTAGACGCTCGCCTGGGTAAAATAAAGTGCTAATTTGTGGAATCTCATAAATTAGCAAATTAAACAAAATTATAGAAGTATAGTACAGTTAGAAGATGTCCAGTTGTGCTCTTAGGAAGGAACGCATTATATTATTTATTATGTTCAACGTGTTTTGGCATATTCAGCCAACACGTGCAAATCAATTTTTTCCTTTTTTAATTAGGCAGCGATGCCTCTGTTTGCTCTAATACCATATTAACTTATGTGCGAACATTTCACCTAATTGGGTAGCGACGACTCTATCTGCGCTAATACAATGTTAACCTACGTGTGAACATTTCACCTAACAGGTAGCAACACCTCTATCTGTTGAAATACCATGGTAATCTATGTACGAACTTTTCACCTAAAAAGTTTAGTTGTCAGGGAGTCAGGAGAGACGTATTATATTATTTATTATGTTTAACAGGTCCTAATATCCGAATCAAAAGACGAAGAAAATTCAAATTACCCAACAATTGAGAGGCAACAATGCCATAAACAACTAAATCATACGGATAAAATTTCTACCACTCACAATGATTTTGGCGACAATACGAGGCTGCCGGAGCGGCCGAAAGATGAGTGGAACGTATCTAGCGAGAGCAGTGATGATGATGAGTTGGGTAATGAACTCCGGCAAGGCGAGAGCCGACGGACCAATCTCCTGTCAGATTCCTTCCTGGGCTCTGGCGAGGACCGGAATGTCGTAGAATTCGAACCCCGTGTCGGGCAATTTGCCCCGGGATCGGAATTGCTCTCGTCTAGTTGAGAAACGGCTGGTTCACCATTTACGCCACCGCCGTCGCCGCCGGTGACGGTGGTGGTGGTGGTGAGAGAGGGGGAGGGAAGAGGGGAAGGGAATGGGGGGCGGGCCATGGCTTTGATTTTGGAGAGAGATTGAGAGAGAGTGAGAGAGATTTTGGGTTTGATTTGCCATTTAGGGGGTGTGATTTGGTAGAGGTGAGTAGTGAAAAAACTTGTTAAAAAAAGTATGGTATAATTATATTTTTACCTGTAAGAAGGCAAAATGTTACAATGTTGACCCTATGGGAGGTGCCAGGGGAGGAATCGAGCAGTAGGATCTTTTAGTTTGGCTTGTTTGATTGTAACGAGCCGAGCTTGAGATTTATTGGATTATGAAACTCGTCATGCTTTAGGTAAAATGACTAACATTGAGATATCAAGTGCTAAGATGCATTTACAAAATAAATTTAGATATGTATTATATATGATTTGAGTTGAATATCTTGTAATTTTGTAAAATGCTATAGCTCTATTTTTATTTTACTTTGCTTCTTCCTCTTGTATATCTTCGTACTATTACAAAAATAAACATCTAATCTTTAAAAACAGGTATCTTCCATACAGAGATATGAATTGGTTTATTATCTTGATACCATATATGGCATGTTAAATTCCGTTTGTATTTTCATTCCTTAATGATTCGCTTTAAACGATAAATTATAGATACCTATAATCATGTTTTAAGAACCACCTTTCACATGAGAATAGTTTATTTTGCACAATCAATATACAAATTTTTGTACACAAACGAGATTGAATGCATAAGATAAGTGCATATGTGATACATACATCTGAAACCCACATCTTTTTCACATATATTATGCATTCAAGTCAGTTCATATATAGGATATATAACGGCGGTGTAAGGATAGTTTATTAATTTCTTTTGCATACATGTTTAACACATATCCGGGGTCGAGGCTTACTAGCAAAATCGAGAAACAGGAGGACCAAGTTGATAAAATCTAAAGTTACAGGTCAAATCTGAGACTTGGTACAAATATTTGCGATCATAATGTAGTTAATCCCAAAACTACGAGTATATACATAAAATTTATTTATTCCTACGAAATAATCAAATATACAGTCCACATCACCATGGCAAAGAAAGCCACAAATGGGTCTCGAAAATCTGCCTCTGCTTCAAACCCTAATAATGGGTAAGTGCCTATTTTCAATTCCCACTTCGTTTTATCAATCCATTTTATTTTTTCTTTTTCCTTTTATTTTTTTTAAATAGGAAAATGAGATTGAGGGTTAAATCGAAGAACAAGAAAGTGGCCAAAGTGGACACAAAAATGCCCAAGAAACCCCCCACTGCCTTTTTCTACTACTTGTATGTATCTCTGACTTTTTCCACTAATTATATCCATTTTTTGTTTTTGTTTTTGTTTTTTTTTTTAAATTTTGGATTTAGTGTTAATGGTTACAAATTTTTAGATTTTATGGGTTTGGTGTGTTGTTTTGTTTATTTGGCGTCGAAAGAATGAATCTTTAGGGGTCATTAGAGGATTGGTATAATACACTGTGTATTTGGGGGTATTCACTTTGCACGGGTTAAGCAGAACATATGTTCTAGTTGACAAAAAAATTTTCCCCAAAAAAGAAAAACGTTTTAAAGAAAAATTTACCAGATCAAAGACCCTAAGGGTACTTCTCCATGGCCCCCTATTCTAAATTTTAGGGATTAAAATGCTATTTCCAGTTTATCTAAACACTTTTCAAACCCCTTAAAAATAGGGGATTTAATACGGTACTCCTGATGAACTAGGCGCTTATGTTTACTCACCATTCTTTCTTAAGCTCAAAGAGTATGGTATGGGCACTCTATTTTAGATGGTATATAGGTATTACAGTTTAGGGTAAAAAATAGTTACTGCTGTGGGAATACCCTAATAAGGGTAATCAATGAAGTACTGGACTAGTGAGTTAGCTGGGGTGCATGATTGCACGAAAAGAGATATAAACGAGCTCTTTTATCGAATAAGCTCCATAACCAAACCCTAGTTTCGACCTTTAATCAATGAATTGGGCCCAAGCCCTAGCTTGTGTTTGAACATGTGTAGGACACTATCATTATTGAAATGACTGCTCTAATCATAGCCTAACCTTAAATAATGCAGAGAACTTGAAGAGAGTGTTTAGAGAAATAAATATTAGCCCTCAACCACTAAAAGGTGCGTAAAGAAGCAATGACCTAATCACTCGTTCTTCAATTGAGGAAATGGATTTTCATTTTTTGTAGCATTTTTCAAAGACCTGAGCTAGGGCTATCGTTGAAGCTAGGGATAGGATACTGACTCTTCTTTGAGGGCAGCACTTCTATTCGTTCTCCCTGGGTACCTTGATGGCAACTTCAATCATTTGTAATTGTTTGTTTGATTTAAACTGGCAATTTGTGTGTCTTTGAGAGGCATTAAATGACTTGTATAAGTAGGAATTTCTATAACATTGTAGAATATTACACTCTGTGTTTGAAGCTTTGACCCAACAAATGATGCCGTACATTAGCTCGTTTTGCAGATTCTAGTAGTGACTCTTTCTTTTTCTTTCTAACCCAAGTCTTAGCGAGACGTTCAAATCGGACGTGGGAATTGACGTCATATACCAATCATTCGATTTGAGCATTTGAAAGAGAATTCCCAAGTTCCTTAACATCTCTAGCTTTATGATTTTACACATCTAAGACAAACTATTCATCCTTGTTTGATCTCCATTCTGGTCTTTTAACATTCAATGACTTTGTTTTTGGTTCTGTAAGTACAGGATACATAACACTGCGACTGTTAAGGGAACAAGCACCTATGGTGTATGGTCTGCGTGGTTAGCAAAACCTCCAAACGCTTTTCTATAGCGTCAACATAGACTTTGTTGTTTTGGCCTTTAAGTTGCTATTTCTCCCCTTTTTTTCCTTATATGCTATGCTAGTTGGTTTTTAATGTCAATGCCTAAGCTACAATGCATGGTCAAAGTAAATATTGCGTCTAGTTGATTCTGCTTCTTTAACGTTTATCTGGATCATATGGTTTCTATTTATGCTCGTCTTATACAGATATGTGGTACTCAAGCTTCCGTAAATACACTCTCAAACATTTCCTAATGATCTTCTTGAGTTTTACTATTTCTACTGAGTTGTGACTTTGGCTTTGTAGGGAAGATTTTCGCAAGGGGTTCAAAGAACAACATCCAAATGTCAAGTCGATGTCTGATGTATGTACACGTACACCTCATACCCAGTTCTTTTTTCAACCTTAATGCTCCGTTTGCCTTCTGTGTAAAGATTTTTCCTGTCGGGTGCTTTACACAAAAAAAAAGGTGCATTGAGAATTATAAACAATCAGGAAGCTTATATAATTCTTGTTAGCAAAGTATTTTACATCGAATCAAATGAAGCCTAAAAGATAAACTTGCTTCAACTTTCTTTATGACTCTATGACCATCTTATTGATAATAATGTGTGTGTGTATATATATACACACACACATAATTTTTCTTTTTGCTTCAGGTTGTTAAAGCTTGTGGGGAGAAATGGAAGACAATGACGTATGAGGTTTGCGTTCTAACTCCAGGACTGAATTCTTTTACTGCTGAAGACCATGTAATAATGATCGAGTTCCCAATCGTTGTCTATTTAGATGACTCTGATTATGCGAAGGTCTAGTTCCCTTATTTGTTAATCAAATTGCTAGTGGAACGCTAAGCACCTAAAGGGTGTGTAAATACGGATACTGAAGTAGGACTAGGACCTCGATTTAGTATTGACGCGAATATAGAAACTAACAAAGGAAACATGGATGGTAAATTGACCTTATTGCCAGCTGGGTAGGTTGCTATTTCTTATTGCAGTCCCTTTGTTTTTCTTCTTACTTTTTTCAGTCTCTAGCTTCTTATTTTTTTTGTTTTTTTATAGCTGAGTTAATCAGTATGGAGTGTGTAGTGTTAGCATAGACAGTTGAATTTCATCGTTTATCATTTGCATGTGTACTAAAGGATGATCTTGTAATAGGAAAAAGTTCAGTATTATGACATTGCCACAGAGAAGCGTGCTGAGTTTGAAAGGGCAATAGCTGCTTACAACAAAAGGAAGGTAAACTCATCTGTTTTTGTTTCCGAATTTTTTTCTTTGGCTTCAATGGCTTGTAATGCATTTTATTCCAAAGGAGCAAGGTTGTCAAATCATGTTTCGGTCCTGTATTATTTTTTATATTTTTATGTATTGCTTTGTTTCGTATCGTAAGATTTTTTAATACAATCACATTTTATTATAAAAAATATAAATATCACTTGGAGATAATCAAAATCTTCTCCTTTTGAGTGATTTTATGTTTAAAAATTAGAATGCACTATTAGTTAAGTTTTGGAGTTAAGAATTGATATAAAGGGGATAGTGGTTTATTAATTAAAATTCCTAAAAGATTGACATTAAGGGTTAATATTCACAAGATTGCCTATAAAACAAATAAAAGTGAGGAATAACTTATTAGAAATTGATGTAGTTTTAGGAATTTTTTGGAAAATTTTGGAGACTCCTAGGCCCGACTTTGGAAAAAGGAAAAAAATATTTTAAATAATTATAATAAAAAAATATAATACGTGATGTAATAACTAGAAGTTTCTTTTTTTTAATGACTCTATTTATAAAAATTATAGTACACACTGAGGTAATTTTTGAAGTTAAATATTTCTAATTAGTGTAGTTTTAGGAATTTTTTGGCGACTCCTAGACCTGATTTTGGAAAAATGAAGAAAATATTATATAATAATTATAATAAAAAAAATATAATATGTAATGTAATAGTCAGAAGCTTCTCCTTTTGAGTGACTATTTTTGGAAATTATAATACACTATGAGGTAATTTTTAAAATTAGAGTTAACCTAAAAGAGATTGTGATTTATTAATTAAAATTATTGAAAGATGGCTGTGGTTTCCTAATTTCCGAAAGCCACAGCCACATCATTGTGATGGCGTTTACTCTATCATCTTTCTGTCTCGAGTATTCCTTTGGTTTTACCCTGAAAATATTTTTGTACGAAATCAACTTAACCAATGTTTTTCCCCCTCGTAGGAGAGCGGAGATGATCAAGAAAGTGAGGACTTGGAGTTTGACGAGTAGAACTTCTGCAACCCTTTGGTAATTACTGTTTCAGTAGATTTGCACTTTTTCAGGTATTTAGGAAATGGATTGTACATTTTGAAACCATTGTGAAGTTTTCAATTTTCTTATGTATTCATCTCTGTGTAGCTCAGAGGTAAGACAAATCACGCAATGTGGGAGTTTTATACACTTGTCTGTCCTTCTATGTACATCTCCGTGTACCTAGGTGTATCAAATTTTGCAGCATATTAATATAATGCTTGGTGCAGATGTTAGTAACTTTTTTTCCCCCCCCAATTAATGGAGTTCGAAAATTTGTTGAGAACTACTAGTTAAGATAAATTGGGTGTTTTAGCGTTGCTTGTTGACATAATTTGCAACATATAGTTTTTCCATGTAATAACAAGGATTACAAACAGTATTAGAAGCTTTATTGGTTTGTTTATCTATTTTTCTTAAAACCGGTTCTAGAATGGCTTATTTGATTACTCAATTAAGGTGGATGTGATTCTATGCCTTCCTCGATAATGTATGACTCAATCGATGTAAAAGAAATAATAAAACTGAACATTAAAACAACTTTCATTATTTAACTTCAAAGGTTCTAATTACACCGAAGATGGTGGAATGATTGTTGGAAATTTCTAAGTTAAAACTATTCCTAAACACTACGTTAAGCCTACTTTTGGATACAAGCACGAGTAGGGTGTGGTTGATCACGTCCAAGGTTGTCAAAGCGTGTCTCAAACACGTATTGTTTTATATGATTTTGTGTATCGTAAGTATTTTAAGCATT
>MKEJ01058802.1:0-10776 GCA_001753735.1 Embelia ribes
TAATAATTAATCAATTCTGGTCCAGATTTTACAATCCTATTTAATTACTACTCATCAGGGGATAAACTAACTACCTTACTCACCTTATAACAAGAAAGAGAATTAACTACCCATACTTGAATCAATAAAAACAATAAATTTAGTAACAAATAAAAAAAATATGCTTGAATTATAATTCTGTAATAATAAAAATAAAGAACATTAATTTTAAAGATGAATAATAACTAAACAATAAAAATAGTAATTTTTTTAGCCAACAATTAATTAATAACAGAATTCTAATCTAAAAGTATGAAGAAAATAATTAAAAACATGAATTAAACAATTAAAAATAAAGCAACAATGAATAAATTTGATGATTATAAAAAAATATTGAAATTAAAACAAAAAAAAAATAGAAAATTTATATTTTATTATAAAATTATTAAAATTCGTAAAGTTGAAAAAAAAAATATAATTATACCAAAAAAAAAAAAAAAAAGCATTCCTGCTTCCCTACCATTTTCGAGCTAAAGAGGGAGATCAAGGAGGCCCGATGGAGTATGGTGGGCGTGTGATTTTGAAAATGGAATAACTACAAAACTTTGGATTGTATATATAGGCTAATTTTGACAATGGAATAACTTAAAAAACTTTGGAATAAGTTAAACAGACCCAATAATAATCCCAACCCCTCTCCCTGTTTGTGAAAGTGCCACATATTCGATCGGTGGGTGGCGGTGGTGCTAGGGAGGTAGATGGTAGTATGCTACTTGGCTGAACTTATTTGTTAAAATATTGACAAATTATGTTTTAATTGGAATGGACGGTGTACAGTTATATTATGTTTTAATTGGATAGGGGGTTGTACAGTTGTTTCCTTGAATAAGGAGATCCTATAGAAAATAATTCTATTTTAGGAGGTCAAAATAATAGTAGAATTACTGATGAGAGCATTATTGGGGATACATTTCTACTTTTTGGAGATTGGGGCCTATGCAGCGGAACTGCTGGGGATGCCCTATTTTACATTAATACGATAAAAGTAAGTCATTTTAAAACTGAAAGTCAAAAGTCAGCGCTAATACCGAAATATATATATATATATATATATCATAAATCTGTTTATTTACGGATATAATACCACAAACTATTTGCTTGTAGATCAATACCATAATATATATATATATATTGTTGTGTAAAAGACAAGAACATATCCACATGTGAATGCGAAGATTTGTTCTTGAACCTATGAAATTGGTTGTGTCCCTGGTTTTCAAGGAGGATTCTGGATTATATTTTCTCCACAGTTGCCAAGACAAAAATAAATTTTAAAGCAGGGTGAAAATCTCGGGGTACTAGGGTTTGATGCTGTAATGCCACAGCTCACAAAAATGCCAATTTTTAGGTGTGTATTCTTCGAAATAATTTAGAGATTGTCTCTTTTGTCAACCCCACTAACAATGCCCTTTGCTTTGAATTTATAATTCATATTTTTGGGGGAATTCTGTGAGTTGGTGAACTTTATATTTATCCATTAATTAACTTTTTTTATTCTTAGTATATTTATTTCTTATTAATATTAATAAGATATAAAAATATACATATATTTTGCTATCCTGCCGACCCCAGAAAAATAATACTGACTCCGCCCCTCTACATAAGTCATGTATATGATAAAGAGGAACAAATGAGAACACCATGTATAAACATACGACAATGCATTTATGAGATATGGTTCCCTATATTTGTTATAGAACTATATGTTTTTTTGTTAGACGTGAAAAAATATGCTTATAAGTATTATAAGTGTGTTTGGTATAAAGTAGAAAAAATATATATTTTTGTATTGAAAGTAGTGAAAACTTATCAGTAATAGTTTAAAAATATTGAATAGTTTATTATCATTTTTTAAATATCCAATTTCATACTTCTACAAAAGTATACTTTTAGTAATTTTAAGTAAAAAAAAAAGAAAGTATATTTTTATTGGTGCAAGCAAGTACTATTATTTTTTATTTTTAAGTAAAAAACACTAGAAATATACTTATGGTATGTGTACCAAACAAAGCCACTATAAATAGTTCATTAAAACCATTGTGACCGTCACATATGTAAGAGCTGATTTCTTGGTCTTCAGCCGGTACTTGTGTATTTCGGTACAGAAATTTTCTATATATATCCATTCATGCATTAACATGTAATACAAAAATTATTTATTTTAATATTTACATAGAAAACACTGATTTCCTATCTCCATTATTTCAATATATAACGGATGTATATAAGAAGGTCATGTACATATTTACGTATAAAATCGGCAGTCACTTTTTATTACGTTACATATGTTTAATTTATAGATATGCAAAGGTGAAACATTATTAGAAATATCCTGCTGGCACATTTTTAATTAAAGAAAAAACAGGTACAAATCTTCTCATTAAGTTGATGGCATCCAACTTTAAAAATTGCTACAGATTTAAGATTCAAAAATGGAAATATTAATTAAAATATAAAAGCAAGAACAAGAGTTAGGAGAAATCACAGTATTTTCGAGTTACGAAAATTTTTGTACCGAGCTTCGAATTTGAAATACTTTACTTATTCTTCATTGACGCTTCTAAATTTATTACCGCCAGCTTCTCAATATACGTAGATTTTTGTACGTATATTGAGTCTATCAGTCACTGTTAAACTATTATTATGTCTATCTAACATCACATTTTAATTGATTGTCCTTAATTTTTAGAGAAAATATTGTTTAGTTACTGAAATTGCCTGATAGTCCCACTCCGACGTAGTTCAACGTTTACATATTATTAAGTTTAAAAAAAAAAATGGATTATGTTTTCACAATTAATTCAATTTAACCAACAATATTCATCTATTTATTGGCGAACCGAAAGGGGTAGGAAGGCCACGGCACCTCCTACCTCCAAAGTTTTCATAAATTTCATGCATAAAATGTAAAATTTTCCGCATAGTCCCACCATGCGGTCCCCTTGAAAAAAGAGATAACTAGTACCTATATAATCAAAATTCCTGGGTCCGCCAATAGATTTAATGTTGGTATTTTCAACTTCCTTGTTCATAGCCATGTCCATTAGGGTGTTCACGGTCAGGATTCACGAGGGTAAAATAAGAACACAATATAAGAAAGTGAAATACGAAAAACAAAATGTTAATACACCATATACTTTTATGATAGGGAATAAATGAATTGAACATGGTTGGACAATTTTTTTAATATTAAAACAAATGTCAAACTTAAATTTATTTAATTTTTTTAATAGTTAGAATTTAATATAAAATTGGTTGTTCATCAGGAAACTACAAGCTCATCTACTTCTACAAATAATAAATCCAGTTTCATTAAATAAATAAAAGGATATCAAAATTTATCATCTTTTTGTCATATATCAATTTTTAATAATGTTTACTATAACTCTTATCTTGAGTGTCTATATAATTTACTAGTGTCATTTACTTCATATGTTTAAATCATCAAAATAAGAAAATTAATTGAAAAAGAGAGAGAAAGAGTATTAAGGTTGTATTGTTATTGTTGGTTATAGGTTGCAGTGATTTAATTGTCTCTATTTATTTTTGTCACCACGCATGTAGTGACAAGTTATTTACGAGTACGTAACATTTATTTTGATGCAATATATTGAAATTATATTAATTCTATTTGATTTGTTAACTTAAAATTGATAAAAAAAAATAAAAAAATAGAAATAAAACTAAAAATAATTGTGCAATAACAATGCAAAAATCAGACTATAACGTATCAAGAATAGTTCTCTAACATTAAATATTAATAAATAATTTTATTTAGGTCAGTCCGGTCCAAACTGATGTACAAATCGGTTCGGTCCAAATTTATGCCCGGATCGATTTGATTCTGAATTAGCAACATGCTAATCCAAGATTTGGATCGAAATTTACAGATCAAACCAGTTCAATATTAGATTAATAACAAACCAACTAATATCGATTTCTTGTATTTACAGTCCATATTCAGATCCGTATCGGTTTTCAATTGGTCGCCCTAATGTGTACTAGTTCATACTTCATGGAATATACAGATCCAAAGCATATACAAAAGTTAACAGAAAAAGCACATAGAAAAGCAAAAGCAGATTCACTACCCAATTTCTTACTTCACCGAGAGAGAGAGAGTCAAAATATTTGGAAGGCCGTTATGGCTTGGATATTATTCACTATTTCCATATCTTGAGCCCAATAAAATGAATATTTAATTTTCTTTATTCCATTTCATTATTTTGTTCAAAAGAGTGCTAAGAATTTTATTTAGTTTCTTAAGTCGTCCAACTTTTGTAATTAACTTAATGTAGTCTTAATTCTTCGTTAAAAAAAAAAAACTTTTAACCATTAGGGTACTTTTTCTTGTAATTTCGAAAACTTATTTTAATTTCCCAATGCACAAATTTTCATTCTAATAAACGCTACAAGTTATTAAGGAACTCTAGTATGAGACCACAAATTGTGTTTTATTTATTTATTCCACTTATACTGTCCATGGTTATATGCATGTAAATTTAACTACAATTAACCTTCTGCCAACTATATTCTTAAGAGAATTTGGGTATTATATAAAAATTAAACATCATTTTAACTTAACAAAATTAAGCTGAAAAGAAATCATCCAGGCTTTTCCAGATGCTAGTATTAAACTAAGATGTGAAACCCTGTTGAGATTTTCATACCGCAACTTATAAACTAACCAAACAAGCATTAGCATGTTGTCAAAGAGCCAAAACAGAATATTGCTTCCAAAAATAAAATGTCAATTTGATGGCTTAATTTTTTACCAAGCCAAGGAGAGAAGTAGGTAAAATTTTAAGGTGTGCCAATAAAAATGGACCCGAGACCATTGCTCCACAAAGGATAGCCCAAATTTTACCAATACATTAAAAAGACATGTCATCAGTAACTAAATCAAATCCGACCATCCATTGTCCCATCAAAGGACAGTTAAGATTTTTCCTCAATGCATCTCCAATTCTCCGACAGCTTGCAATTACAAGAAAGTATACCTCACATTCATAAGCAAGCTTTCAAGGAAAACCCGGTCGCGGAAAGTTCTAATTTAGACCCAGAAAATAAGATTTCTATTATCAAGTAGCTCAATGTAACATCATTATATTATATATCTAACTATATTTTATAAAAAATATTAATTCCACAAAATATTTTATACATTTTTTCTTTAAAATTTGTCATTCATCTTGTTTTTTTGTAACAAAATTCATCGTCCTCAAAATGATAAATTAATTATTTTTAACTTGCATATCTTTTGTTAAGAGATAATACCGTATCTTTAAAATTTTGAATTGATAATTATCACAAAAACAAAACATAAACAACTTAAAATTAAAATACTAAAAGTTAAGGAATTATAATTTACAATTGCTTAAAAATTTATCAAACTTAATAAAATATTTACATATCAAATATGTTCTCAAGAGCACAAATTAGTGCCGTGAGTTCACGGACGTACCTCGAAATTTCTATATGATTGATACTTAAAATACCGATAAATGATAATTACAACGCTTCCATATTTTTATTAAAATTTATTTGAAATAATTTCTTAATTTTTACTCTTATATTAGTATGTAATATTTTATTAGATAATAAATTTGTGAACCATGAGTAAAGTATGCATGCATTTGCTAGTATAAATAAAAGTGCACGCACAAACACAGCATAAAAGAAGCTCCTTTTGAGAATTGTATTCATTTGATGAACAGCTAAAATTTGGCAATCGACTCATCTTAAATAAAGTTTTCCTAACTTTCAAAATTGTATTCCAACAATTGTTACCATTTCTTTGAGATTTTGAAAATTTGATCTGGTATTAGATACAAGTCAAGCACAAAATTTTCTCCACGGGCAATGACTGCTTATTGAAGATAATAAATAGTTTTGTGGGAGCTAGAGTGTTTTATTGGAAAATTCTAATGAGAAATAATTCTATTTATAATTGCTATCTTTTCCATGAATCAGAATTCAAATGGGTCGAACGTTAGAACTTGCGTGTCGTTAAAGTTAAAAGCAAAAGCCCATTTAGTAGATTTAGGGCTACATATTGTTCGACCTAAGCCCAAGCACCAGCAAATCAATGGGTTAAGCTTATTTTGGGATGTAAAACTAAAGAAAAAATATTAACACTATTCAATTCTAATGTAAATCTTCACAAAAGTTGTATTCATCATGCCCCAAATCCCCATGACCCTGGAGACACGAGAGTAAGAAAAATAATAGTAATAAGAATCATAAATATACGAGATGAATATGAAAATAGATACATATATTATTCCACATTTCCATCGAACCCAATAAAACAATGAAGCTGTATGTATACGACGAGTTCAATTGTAACTACAACAATCAAAAGTGGCAACTGCAGTTCACAATCAAATTGCATACTATATAATGCTAAAAAGAAAGTAGGAAGGTCAGTGCTAACATCACACAAAAAAAAGTTTCAAGTTACAGGCTCGATAAAAATAAATATACATATACATATACATAACTGACTACAACCTCTGAACAAAATAAACATGTGTAAGTGAGATTACATCTCCTACATCAAAATAGCCATCATAAGTAGTCCATGTCCTACTGAGCATAGCCCGAGTTAGCTTCCACACTTATAAAACAAACATGAGCAACAATATACAAAAAATAAATAAATAAATAAATAAATAAAATGAGTTAGATGGTCAATCAATAATGTAAAAAGGAGATTATGCAGTATAGAAATATATACTACATGCTCGAATAAAATCAATATGTACATACTTAGGGAATGTAAGTAAGTACATATGCTATCATTTTACAAATACTCGAATGTCAACTAATGCCATGCTAACTCAACAACAACTTCGACAACGACTCAAGTAGAAAGGTGGGAATGGTATCTCTTGAAGGTTTTGATACTATCCGCATGCCTCATTTACAATTGACTCATCTTGTGCGACGTGAATCATAGGTTCGACTTTAAGGTGCACTAACACCTAGAGTTATCGAATGTCTCTCCTTGTACATGTTTCTCGTCTCTCACGGTGAGGGTGTATGTCTCCAAGATTATCCCCCTCCCCAAAGGGTTAAAATCCCGAAGGTTTTTCTCAATCAAAAGTCAATACTAATAACTCGAAAAGAAATCAAAAGACTCAATTTCTATCATGGTAATGATAATGAAAATGAGACCCCGCGTTCATGATAAAGCTTTTCAATATTTTCCCATATAGTATGCTTTAACTTTCCGAGTAACATATTTTTAAAAATCTACAAAAGGTTTGCTTTATTCCTCGAATGACATACCTTAAAATTTCCCAAATGTGCTTGAATATTCCCCGAGTTTTATGAGGTTTTACAACAAATAAGTATGAATAACCAATGAATATTATGATAATCCCGCACTACGATAACAATGCCAATAGTAATGTAACGATTATATTATGATAATAATAATCATGTCTCGCATTGTCATATGACAATGTTGATGAAACAATATATATTGCCACTCAATTATGCTATAATGATATTGAGCTAACAATATTATAGCCTCGATAATATTTATGCCACACAATTTATTATTATAATATTGAGAAAAACAATATTAATGCTACATAATTTCAACCATATGATTGATACTAAATTACTAAAATAATAAAGCCCAAAAATAACAACGAAATGCTATAATAATAACCCAAATATGATATATCAATATAAATCAAAATATCAATCCCGAAAACCCCAATATATATATCTAGACATGTGAACACATATCGATATACACACACCCTCATAATTAAATTACTATTCATAATCTACTCGCACCTCTAATAGCTTTAGAAGTCAGCTGAAAGCAATACGTCAAAAACACATAAATTGCCCCTCCTTCACCCCGAGGTTTGATCTAGGAGATGAATACAAAATTTTCTACTCATTATGAGGATAAGAAAATCAAATTTTGTTTTAACGTAACAACTCGTCATGGAAACCAAGAAATGATAAATGAACGAGAGGAGAAAGAAAACTTATGTTTATACGTAGCCTATGCACTGAGGACCTCAAATACGCAAAAGTATTTCACGTACCAGTTTGGAAATTAGATAAGATCAAAATGAGAATTTACCCCTTTTTTACTACTTCAACTTTATCTCATTCTATTTCTCACAATGGACCAGAAATAATGAGATAAAGTATTAAAAGTAAAAACAAAGGAGTGGGCCATGGCTGTGCAGAGCTGACTATCGATACTCAGGTGCTTTAACTGTCGACAGTTGATATGCAACAACTAGACACAAATTTTCCAGGTGACTGTCGAAACCCACATTACCTAGGTGTCGATAGTCAAGCCCCAATCCTGGTATTTCTTTATTTTGACCCTCTTACACTATGAGTTGATTTTTTGTAAAAACAAGAAAGTTGTCGATAATTAAAATACCTTTTCATCGGTATATTATAGGCCTCAATAAAATTTATCCCCTAGGAGATATAGCCAAAATACTGATCATGTGTTATGACAAAGTTCGTTATTGAACTTGATTTCAATTCTACAACTTTCGCTTGTCAGTACCATATGTTACGTCACATCCTCACACATCTCAAACGCATATACAACATATGATTACATACTATACTCATGCATACTAATAAGCATAATATACAATACTTTTAACATAAATACATCCTCCATATGTATGCAACGACAATGCATAATGTACTCCACATGAACTTCACCTCCACATACATGCAAATAAATGAAAAATGGAAAAATGCTACTCAACGCAACAACAACGCAACAAAGCTTATGCCACATGTGTTCTAATGCAACATATCATCCCTAAATAAATAAAAACATTATTTCTTTAAAACGAAAAAATTAACTCCGAATTTCTGGGATGTCACAGTATTGAAAAGGGGCTCCAATACTCATTTAACCTGACCCCCTTAGATCACACTTTGTGTTTGGATTGTTTTTAAATTAGATATGATGTCTAAGATATTAGGGGTTAGTTTGAGATTGTTTATGCTGCCTGCTTCTATCTTTGTTTTCTTGGAACTTATAAACTGACATGTTTGGTAAACTCCAAAACTTAGTTTAGAAATGCTGGTATTTTTCAAAGTCCATTTCTCAAAATCGCTTTTGAAAATTAATTCTAAAAGTGAGTATAATTATAATATTTGGTAAATAATAAATTCTAAAAGTCATTTAATAATTAGTGTAGTATTTGGTGAAGTAACACTTTTTATTGTAAAAATGCAAAAATAGTTACGCATGAAACTAGAGTAACTATAATTAAAGTTATATTAATAATTAATAATAGAAAAAACAAAAATAAATTTTGAAAGCACCCTTAAGGCTATTTTTAAAAGCACTTATAAAAAAACCAAAACGAGTTATTAAAAAAGTTGCTTGAATCTTTACCAAATACTAAATGGCACAATTTCAAGGAAAAATACACAAAAGCAATTTGTAAAAAGCAATCTCAAGCTGGGTCTAAAGAACTTGTTTTTAATAATTTTCTTCAGGGAGATTTTAGAAATAGCCTTAAGATGTTTTGGAAAACCACTTCTATTTTTTCTTTCGTTAATAACGATAATAACCTCAACTATATTTCTTACATTGCTCATAAATACCTACTTTTCTCTTTTTACAAAAATAAAAAATAAAAATATAACTTTATCGAACATAACATTATTTATCAAAATGGCATTTAAAACTTATTTACTAAACAGTAGGATTATATCCGATTTTAGAATCAACATTCGATAGCAGTTTTAAGAAGTTGATTTTAAAAACACCAGTTTTCCCAAACTAGGCATCAGTGGTGTTGTAAACTATAGTCACAAATTTAATTTAAAACCGTTATAATGAGGAACAGATGGGCTACAAAATGACACACCAATCACCCCAACATTGATAGTAACATAAAGTACTTTAATCAAGTTGCATCAATTTTACAAAAGCACTATAAAGATCCTTTCACAAGTCATCTGGTGAAAATGATCTAAAAATCAAACATTCTTTTTATTACACAAAGTTCTACTCTCGAAAGAGAATGAACTTGATAGGTTTAACATTCCGAATTTACCAATCCCACGGCAGAATTACTTTGTTCTTGGAACTAGTTTAAGAGCTTCGATGGTCACCACACTGTTTCCCCTGATAACCTGAAGAGAAAAAACAAAAATAGATTCATAAATGAAAAGTAGATCCGAAAATTACAAGACAAAAGCTAGATGGTTAAGAATTGAAAACACATGCCACCATGCCTCTGTCAGTTTTCTCATTTCCATTCACCTCCACAGTGTTGTCAACCATGAGATTCATAGCTGATCAAATCCACAAAGTATACCAACCACAATGCGATTGGTGTTCAACTTGATTGAAATAGACCTTTACATTGGATTAGAGCAAATTAGTATACTTTAGGCGGCTATAAGTATATTAACTTCTTTCCAAAAGCCAGTTAGTAGTAACATTAACCTTTTTTGGGAATTTTAGTAACATTAACCAGATACCAGCATTAACAATAAATGAAAAGAGTTGCTTTCTTCAGCTATATCAAAAAGTTGCCTTACAAGAAAACACCGTTCATTCCATAAAAAGTGAGTCCACTTTACTAATTTGAGGTTTAAGTGATTAAAAAAAAAGGTGAAACATATAATTCATAGCACTCTCTTTACTTTTAAAAAGCACATATTTATATACACTAACAAGCATTCTTGATGAGCATAAGTACAATGAATTTATTT
>MKEJ01058807.1:0-14413 GCA_001753735.1 Embelia ribes
TATAAGGTAGTGCTATGATTTTTATAAGTAGTGAGAGACACTTGTACCAAATTTTATAGTGAGCCATGAGTTATGAGTTTTTATGGTTGTGTGTGAGTTCATGTATGCGTTTGTGGGTTTGCATTACATTGAAATTACATTGCATTTTATTATTATTCTGGAGCATAGATGTTACACTTGCATGCACTTCATAACATCATATATATCATCTTATTTTGGAGACTAACTCATATACATCATTTTCTACTTTTGTAGACACTTATGTTATAGGTGCCGAGGTTAGTGAGCGGCACCGCTGAGGATGATTTGATCCTTATATATATTTCTTTCTGGTAGATGTATTTTGGATTTGATTTTGATGTATTAACCGTATTCATGTTATATTATTTTCAGAGGTTTAATGAGATGTATTTACATATTCATTAGTGAGATTATGTAGACGTGATGTATTTTGTGCACGAGAGGCTTGTGTATTATATTCCTTTGTTTCCCTATTGGCGCAAGTGATATTTAGGACGAGAACAAAATGTAATACACCCTATCGATATTGGAGTATGTAGCTCATTATGTATTTTGTAAACATGGCATTTACTTTTATTATTGCCAGGTTGGTATTTTATGTTATGCTTACTCTGATAGATATATGCAAATATGTTATAGAATGTGAGATGGGCAAGTGACGGTGTTAGTGTGGATTCCCTATTTTTGTTTTTAAAACCAAATAACGTTTTTTATTCTCTTTTACTTAAAAAGGGAATACATTCATATTCCAAGGTATCTAGCGGGTTCGGGGTTTGTCTTTGATCTTCTAGGAAAATTGAGTGACAGGAATACCAACGAAAATGAAGGTAGAACAAAATAATGATAGTGCTACAAGGTGGTCAAAATATAGTAGGAATATATAATTCCTTAAATCTATAAATATTGTGCTAATACTTAATGGGGTTTCAAAATTATCTTCCATCCGATCCCACCACAGATAACATTAGAAAAGAAGTCGAACTTCTCTATTGATCAGGCAGAGTGTTCGATCCTTGTAACGAATCAAATGAGAATAAATCTCTGAATATATCAATGACTATATCGACGAGGACAATAACATCGACAACTATCTTAGCCACTGCACATACCCTCACATCTACCTCCGAAGCTACCATCGCATCTTCCAAAGCAACTACCATTGCATCTTCCGCATTATAAATAATAGCTAACCTGTAGCTATTATATCTATTTCTTGTCAACAATAAATATATCGGTAAAGGTTGCGAATATACATGCAACTACAATCAATTACACGCGAAGCAATACATCACAAAAGAGAAAAAAGTCATCTCAGACCTATATCTAAATCCTCGATAGAATACATCTCCAATTGATCCACAAATATCATGTCTTACCAAGCAACACATATGTCTCATTTATCCACGCAATTCACTACACCGCCAAATAGTCTAACTATAGCATATAATACGTACTTACCATACTACACATGCCACACAACTTCACATCGAATTTAATCTACCTTGATTATCTAGGAATAACAATACTCTTCATATATCAAAGAAGACAAACATGCTCTACATATCAACAAAATCACCACGCCTCAAAAATTTATTAATACTACTATGTTTCAACTATAATACGCCATTTATTCAACGCCACAATAATATTATAACATATCACATAATATTATTAAAACAACAAAAAAAATTCCCTCGAATTTCAGGATGTTAAACTAATATTGAGTCCACTTATTACCAAGAAAGACACATAAACTTATACCACAATAAGTGCATACAGTATGCAAAGTCTACCGACATATGTATCCCTTCTAACTCTTATATGGAGTTATTTTTAGATTGTTATACTAAAATTTTCTTCAAGCGCCATTGGCGCCTTCTTCTAAAGACACATAGTTTGACAAGCAAAAAGACATACGTGATTAGTTATGAGAAGTATTCCAATCAATAAACTAAGTATAAAGAATTAAAGTATATTAAAAAATGCAAAAATCACATAAGGATCGATCAACATATATACTGGAGAAACCATATTTATGTCTCAACTTAATCAACTCGATATCCTTTATTTAGGTTTCAACAATTACCATAAGCCAAGTATGGCCCTAAGGTTATGGAACCATCATAAAATTCTCAAATGTTATATTGGATAGTCACATAATCTCGATAAGTGAGGGATTATCACGTAATCTCGAGTAAGGGACCATCACATAATCCTTAAAAGTGTAGAACCGTCACTAGATCTCTAGTAGAAAGGAACCGTCATAAAATCCATACAAGTATATTTGAGACCGTCACAAAATTTCGGAGAGTAAGGGACCATCACAGGATACGAGACTGTCACAAGTATGGGATCATTTCATAATCCCAATGAATACAGGACCTTCATAGGATCCCAAAGAGATGGCAATTTGATCAAAACCACCAAGCAGTTATATATTTTCTCCGTACATACCCATAACTTACTTACCGAATTCAAATATAGAACAAAGACAAAAAATATGAAATCTCAAACCCGCCGTACAAAAAGTATTTCATTATTCATCATAAATTTCTCATTTTCCCCAACCAATACGACAAGTGTACTCTATACATATTTCTTGATTTATTTATTAGACTACTATGATAGCATAATATAGTACCTTCAAACCCTAGCCAGTATATCAAATGTACTTTATACGTAATAATAAGATTATTCACCAAAGTTTTTAACTTCCAAGCATTTGATGGTTTTGAAATATAATGATTTACCGACTTTCTCCCATCAGACACATTTAAAGTCACTAAACTACGTAGTCATAAATATATTAGTCCTTAGCCAAACTGAAATTTATTCTAATCGAATAGGTATGCTTCACCATGCTTCAAAAGTTACTTATCAAACCTACGTAACTAGAGTTTCACTTCTTTATATTAGGAATTACGTTAAACAAAACGAATTATTTATATTGTCCAACCCATCAAGTATGATTCGCTATCAAACAGGTATACTACATATATACATCCAGTGTTAATCATTAAGCCAAAATATTATAACACAAATTGTATTGTATCATAGTCATACTCATAAATTAACATTTCCGTTGACGAATCACATTTTCTATTTCTTAGTGCGGTTTCCATTCTTCTCTATAGCTTCGACAACTTCACTAAGAATTTGGTTGTTCCCTAATACCACCAATATCTAGTTTAGTCTCTCAAATAAGACATACAAGATTACTGCTACATCTGTTTGATTACCAAAACACGCTAAATACCGAATTTCACAATTTTTATACTTCTTCTCCTTTACTCTATGTTTTCTATAAATCATAATTCTCTATGTATGTAGTATATTCAAACTTTTAACAAATTATAAAAATTCTTTTTATAAGCAAAAATTAATATTTCCTTATCAATGTCACATTCGCTAATGCCAAAAGATCTCCTCAGACTTATTGGCTACAAATACTCCACATATTAATTTTAACCTTAATCTATTTAGTTCAATTTACACATATATCCTCATCAATGTCACATTCACTAATATCAATAGTTTTCCTCACACCTATCATATGGCAGTAGGCCTTGCGATAGGTAATGCATTATATTGTGTACCATTGGGTGCTAGTTGTTTTGTTCATACTTTTCCTTACTGCGGAAAAATATGTTGCGCGGTAATTGTGTGTATAATGTGCGAAAATATTTGTGAGAATCATTGGCGTTAAATGGGAGTGAAAACTATGGAAACTAAATGGCGTGAAAACTAAACAGGCGATAAAATATTTGTGAAAAGAGGTTATGATGACTTCCGACTTGTGATGAATGTGTTTTTATGCATAGTAATATTTATTGGTAAACATATTGCGGTGTGTGAATGTAATCTAGAGAATTTGTGACTTGAGTTGTGGCAGGCGCACGACGTTTTGCGAAAGTGTAACCCTAGACTATTGAGCTCTTTTGGGGAACTGGAGACCGGTTTCCCTCATCGTATTGATATTTGGTCGGGTCTCACATGAGACTCAAGCTGTGCAATGGCACTCATCAAAATCTTTGTGTATAAAGTCTCGAGGAACTTGCGATCTCAGTGTGAAGTATTTTTCAATATAATATTACACTCGGGACTAAATAATGAGTGTATGGTGATGCGTGATGGCATTTCATAATTTTTTTTTTTTGCGTGAATTGGTTGCAAGATGTGCGGTGTGTTCTTCATGCTATACATATCGTTTGAAATATTACTTGTCAACTAATCTTGTCTGCATTTTGTTCATCAATTGACAGTTCAAGGAAATAACTCCCCATATGCATAAGAAGTACTAAACGAGGCAGCTCCCCACCGGAATTTAAGGTGCACTCATTTTGGTGTGAGCTAAAGTATGATGTTAAGTTGAAGTATTTTGTGTATAAAGAAATTGAATTTCTTAAGCTGAATATCTTGCAATGTACCATGTAATTTTACTTAAAATTTTGTACTTCAAAGGCTCCTATATTTTGTAAAACAAGTACTGCATAATAAAAATTCGTGTTGTATTTGGTGCACTATGAATAGTGTATGGTGAGAAAGTTGGTATTGTAGGTAATTTTGGCTACAATCTTTTGTTAAATTGTAGAATATTTTTTAAACATTTAAGTGTCCGGAATCCTCGAATTCAGGGGCATGAAATTCATTCAACCAATAATTAATCAAAGGTATTAATAGCGGTTTGTTTTTAGGTTTGAATATAGCCTCAAAATACTCTTTATAGCTTTCATCAGATTCCTAATATTTTCTTCTAGTTCATTAATGTTCTTATAATATAATTTTGTTGTAGAATTTTTCTAATTTTAGGTTTTTCCTTTTTTCATCATAGCCAGAGCACATTCGCTTCCACANNTTTATTTTTTTAAAATAATAACAGGAATATAGACATTAAGTACAATAGTAGCCCGCAATCATGTGTAGAGAATGTAGGGGCGGTAGTACTGTACTCATTGCCAAATTTAGCCCCAGTTCAGTGAATCCATAATAAGACGACATAGTAAGAGAATCTATTAGGCTTTTGACTTTTTATCCTATCTATCATGGAAGTGATTTTTAACTTTTATTTTTGGAAAGTGATTTTTAACTGATTCTATCTGATTGGAACTTAAACCTGTTAAGGGTTTGTTTTGTTTTGTCACCTTCAATTAAGAGACTAGTTTTTTTCTACCTTAAAAAGGGTAATCCAACTTATTCACCAAAATAATAAATATGCTTAGTTTAAAATATGTGCAACAAAATACAGTTTAAAATGAAATTAAAAAAATGAGTTTAAAAGGTTAAAAGAAAACAAACCCTAAATACGGACAATATGTGGTGCGTCTGCAATCTACATGTATGATGATATATTTCCATTTTAGTTCATCTGCATTTATGTTAATATCTTCATTTTTTAGTTTTCATTACAAGCTACAATTTCCGTTGTATGAAAACTTAGGCCAAAAACTGAAATATATACTAGTAATGATTAATAAAACTAAAATTTCATTTGTTGCTGGAGAGTTATCTAGTTCATATCTACAAAAGAATGATCGATATGTAAGTTTTTCTTTAAATGTATAATTAACGTTTCACACTCAGGTTTGGTTGGTTTCACCTTTTAAGCTAAGTTGATAAATAATAGAGAGAACAAGAAGGATTAGGTGTCCTCCGCTATCTCAAGGGTTCTATACAACATGGCCTTTTCTTATAGCACTCCTCCCCACTTGCGATTCATTCATTCAGTGATGCAGATTGGGTTGGTGATATATTTTTTTTAGATGCTCCAATATTGAGGTAGATTGTGGGTTCCAATCTTATTTTGTGGTCCTCTCGAAAGCAATCAAGTATTGCTCGCTCGAGTACTAAAGCGGTGTATCGTGCTATGACTAGTATTACAATAGAGTTACTATGGGTTCAGTATCTATTTCGAGATCTTGGGATGTTTCTTCCTATAGCACCTACTATTTAGTGTGATAATATTGGTGCTACGTATCTTGCTATTAATCCTATTTTTCACTCGTGAACAAAGCATATTGATATAGATTTTCACTATGTTCTTGAGTGAGTTGATAGTCTATTATTGTTCGATTTATTACATCTGGGATCAACTTGTTGATTGTCTTACCAAGCCTCTTTCCTCCGTGCAATTTGGCCTTCTTCATGACAAACTCCGTGTTCTCGAGATCTCTGTTCGCTTGAGTAGGCGTGATAGTGATAATACAAAGAAAGAAAAGGGCTAGGTGTGTTATTATTGGTGTCTAGAATATTCCTTGTATACACACACACATATATATATATGTATATATACATATACATATATATATGTATACATATGTATATATATATATATATACTGTTGTACTCTTATTATTATTTAATATACACAAAATATATTTTCTACCGTAACAAGCATGAATCGCTTAATTAAAAATTGAATTGTATTTGGTCACATAATTATTTATTTATTTATTACTATCGGGGCCTAAAACAATTGGAATTTAAGATAGATGCAATTTAACATTTTTTATGGAAAAATAAACAGTTGTCTGCAATCCAACAAACCCTCATTTGTAAGACATGGGAAAGTACAAAATCGATGTTTTAGGTCATACGTCTGTAACTAAAAAAATCAACAATTGATATAGAATAAATCTTCAACTTCCTTGTATATAATTATTAGCATTAACAGTAGAACTTTCATAGAATTGATGTTGATGAAGTGCAAGTAAGATTTCTTTGTACTATTTATTCCTTTCTTATTATTTTTTTTAAAAAAATTCAGTGTTCATCTGCTCTATGTTACTAGTCATGTACTTTAAAAGAAAATCAGCTGGTAGCTCATGTCCCTTCTGTAGATTAAAGTATATACCTGGAAAATAAGAAACCTAAATACTATAACAGGAAACCCTAGCCTAAGATGGAACTGAAGAGGAAATTTGAAAAGTTACCAGAAGTCAAAAAAACTTTAAAAAACTAGGGGAAAATTCTGTCACTAACAATTCATGTTTTAAAACTAAGAAATCATTTTTACATCATCAAGAATATATAATAATGTAAAACTAAATAATGGTTAACATGGACACAGGATGGACATGAGGTTGCTAGGGGTGTTGTAGCCATTCAATAATTTCAAAACATCAATTCGATATCTTATATTTTAGTGTGAACTTTTTTATGCAACTTTAGCTGCTTAATCAATTTTTTTTTGTGAAACTTTAGCCCCATCAACACCCACAAATTATAATTCTGGGTTTGACTCAATTCAATCACACATTATGAAAATGGTACAATTACTTTCTTGGCCCTTAAACATGCTCGGAATGCTGAAAACCACAATGCCGTCAATCTTAGGGTCACGAGTCTTATTTCTGAATAGCCTTTTTCATTTGGGAAAGAGTCCTCTAATGCCAATCAAAACGGTGACCGTGATAAATCACTTCTTGGCCAACTACAGAAATAGAATCTAGTATGTGGAATTATAAAATTGTACTTAAAATTTTTTATTGCTAGATACTTAATTTGAGTAATGTTGGAGGACTTTTTACCTTTCTATTCAACCTACTGATGCAGTGTACAAGATAAACACAAGATAATTTTGAGAGAAATTTATAGAGGAAATGAAACTACAGAAACACAATAAGGACACAGATTCTCAATACTTTCAATACTTCAATTTATTTTTTTCATACGCCAAGATTGATTTGTTCAATACCCAAATGGCCTTTTTATACATGACAAAAGCAACTCAAAAGGCCACCATAAAAAAATGAAAAGCCAAAAACTAAATGAAAAGTCACAAACTTCGAATTAGTCACAAACATCAAATTCGGTCATTATTAAAATTTCTAAAACACTCTAGACCCTTTTTTCTACAGTAAACCCTTACATATATCTGGTCAATTATTGACTCATCAATTCTCCAAGACTGAAAAGAACTCTCCTCCGAATCCAAGAGAGCATAATCCAACTGGCGGAACTCATCTTCAGTAATCCATGAATGATCGATGTCCAGATGATTTTTTCAATGTACTAGAATACGACGGAAACCACCATCAGAGGAACACAAGATAAACACAAGATAATTTTGAGGGAAATTTGTAGAGAGGAAATGAAACTGAAGAAACACAATAAGACAGACACAGATTCTCGATACTTCAATTTTTTTTTCATATGCCAAATCTGTTTTGTTCACTACACAAATTGCCTTTTTATGCATGACAAAGCCACATTAAAAAAAAAATGAAAAGCCACAAAAAGTCACAAACTTCGAATCAGGCACAAACGTTGAATTCAATCGTTATTATTAAAATTTCTGTAACACTCCACACCCTTCGTCTACAGTAAACCCTTCCATATCTCCGAATAATTGATGCCTCATCACCTACCATGTTCCATATGACCAAAAAATAAATTAGGTTTTATAAAATTACAACAATGAGATATATTGCAGATCAATTCGAACGCTGGACGAAGGTTTGATCCAGAAGAGGGGGGCTCACATAGTTTTTTATTTGAGGAGCTCATATCCATTTTATAGCTATTAGTTTTATTTTAAATTCGATATGAAAAAAAAAATAAAAAAAAAACTATTTTGATCCAAAACCGTTAGATCGAATTTAAAAATGACCGTGTGGCTAAAACATGTATGTGAGGGCTCAAATTTGGGGTGAATTTGAGCCCCCCTTAGTTTCTTTGATCCAGGCCTGAAAAACGTTAATACAAGCACACTGACATCTAGAGTTCCAACCAAATTCGACATGGCTTTAAAGCAATTTGCAAAAATATATTAATGATATTACTTAATATATATAACACATTCCTTCCTTCTTCCAGTTGATGTGTGACGAGTGGTTGCTACACTGCTGCTATGGTAGTTCATTGTCGGTTATCAACATGGTCACTAGTCTAGCATTACTTTGCTTGCCCAAACACATCCTTAGTCACGTCTGCCCACACCCAGCCGAAGTGCTAAAACATCAACCCATAACATTGACATCTGAATGCTTTGTTATTAGTAATAAATTTATCTAACCAAGTAACCAGTTTTCCTTTATTGTTTTTCTTTTTATGATATTAATTTTATGCTACATAGGCAGTTCAGCAAACTTCAAAGTAATTAAGAAAAAAAAAACTATTCAAATTCCGCCGATTAGATTGATAACAGTCTCTTTCCTATCTCTTCTTCTGAAATATAATATTAGGCAAATCTTAAGTCATATTTCGTACTATTACTAATGTTCTTCATACTTGATTTATATCAATGAGCATCTTCAGTTGGACTCCTAGGAGAATAGAATGATCTGTGACAGGCACTTTTAATAGGTAGTACTATGTACTAATCCATAAAATTTCTCCAGTTGTGTAAGGTGTCTCAAGTACTTTTCCCTTCAAAGGCATCTCTATTTATCCATTCAAAAAGATATGTTTTCAAAATCAAGTGGTGCCTTCAACTTAGAGAATAACTTTCAGTGGAGTCCTAATCAAAGCATATAGCATAAGAATTTTTATGAAATTTCTTCTTGATCACATCATGCTAACATGCTTTGTACACAGAAAATGAAAATACAATTAAGAAACTAAAACAACACACAAACAATTACACATTCGAGCCACATGGAGTCAAACATTGCTCAAAGGTTGTCACCTCGCCTTAAGAGGGTGCCCAAATGAGATTCATACAATAACACAATTTAAGAAATAATGATAACACCAAATCTACTAAAAAAGAATAGGTAACCTCACTAAGTCCTTTTTAATTATTTTTGGTACGAAGTTGTAAAAGTTTACTTAAAAAGGTAGCCACCTCGCGTGGAGATAGTGCTCGAATCCTGCCCGAGTAGGTGTCGTGCCATGATGTTGAGTTTTGACCAAGATTTACTTCCCTACATGGGTGCACATAATTTCACAGGAGCTTGACATAGTTTCCATTCATCTAGATATTCAAACTTCGAATTCATATCCTAAAATATTTTATTTTCTCATGACGGTTCCTGGTCTGCAGAAATTTTCTCAACGATCCGAGTCCTAAAAGGAGGTTGAACAAGACTCGTTCTTCATTTTGAGCTCAATAAGTTGGACAAACGAAAAACATTGTTGAATGGAGAGCAGGTCTAGTTTATGCATTATATAAAAGGAAATTCCTCTCATCATAATATGAACTCAAGCTAATATAAAAAATATGTAAATTAAGTAATATAACCAGCTCATTTAGTACTAGAACTTGAATTTTGAATCAGAGAACAAGATAAGCATGCTTGACCTAAAACCAGCTCAATTTAAGGGAAATTGTTAGTCGGAAAAAATGAAAAATTGGGACATCTGAAAGCACATTGCAAGAAAAAGAAAGCCAGCCACGAGCCAAAATGGTTTTAACCTCCTATAAACCCGTAGGAGAAAATAACGAATGGAGGTGCAATTTCTTGTGTTGAATTTCCTTTAATCAACTTGCTACAATGATAACCTATTTGTAAAGGAAGAAACAAAGTAACAAGCATATTAACGAACTAAACAAACTATAACAACCAAAAACACAAGTTTATGAATAAAGAACTATATTTATTAATTAAATAAAATAAAGATTAAGTTATGTTATAATAACTCCCTATTATTGCAATAGCATAGTATATTTGAATTTATTTAAACTCCTCAGAGGGTAAAATTGGACGGCAGCGGATTATCTTAAGATATTAGCATCTTCATGGACTCTTCAGTAACTTCAGCACTAAAACAAAGATATTAAATTTGTAATTGTTTATACTAAATAAATTTTTAGCTCATATAGTTACTAGATGGCAAAATAAATTAACAAGGAAAATACCAAGTAAGGAAAGCGAAGAAATAAATGACATCTCTTACTACACAGAAAACTAAAACCAAGAAAAGGCAAATAAATAATGATAGCATCAAGATTTAATCAATATCTTGAAAAATTTAATTACGAATTAGAAATCCCATCCAACTATATATAATTGCTTTTGCCAACTGCTTAATTTTTTCAAAATCTTGCTTAACTTCACGTCAGGATTGAGTCTATCCAAGGGCTTCTCATCTAGGTTAATTACAAACAGGAAAGTGTACTCAGAGTAGTTTTAATCTTACCAAGTTTTATAGTGCTTTTAATCGATTGGTGTTCACTTGACTCCGTTAATCAATCAATTGTGGCCTGCAGAGAAGAGATAGATCATAAAATATATGTTTTTTAAAATCAAAACTCCTGCCAATAATTGAAATTTATAACTTATTCTCATAGGTAGAAAATTGTGGAATGACAAAGAAATGTTATTTTAAATGGACTACTTTAATACAAATTTTTTGTTAAAAAAAATTTACAAAAATTTGAGTACTATAGAATTTCTGTCAAAAAATTTCTAAAATTATATTATTTTCTTATTTAGAATATTTTTCACAAGTTTACACCGAGAAAATGGCAAACAAACATTTATTTTATGTGATGTTGAAAATTCTTGAACTTTTAATCGATCGATTTTAATTCTCGATAAAATTAAATGGCAACAATTTGAGAATTTACCAACTAGACCCTCTTGAGTTGTATGCCTGCGTGCGGCTGCAAAGTAAGCAAATCAAAGAATTAAAACTAAAAAAGGTTAGACCATATACATATGCGTGTGTCTAATATATCAAGCCAAGAAAAAATATACCAAGCCATATTCAAATTAAAAAGAAAAAAAAAAAAAAAAGATTTGACGAGGGGCTGAATCAGGGTGATGACAGAAGCATAGAGAGCACAAAGGAGTGAGATGCATAATACTCCATTGCACTTCATCATCTGCGCTCTCTATCTTCTGTCAACAACATCACCGTTGCCACCTCTCCCCTTGTTTGATGGAATAGCATGAGAGAGAGAGAGAGAGAGAAGAGAGAGAGAGAGAGAGAGAATGTATTGGCTTTTGACCTACTAGAGACACCCAAGTGGCCTCCGCATATAAGAAGAAAAAGCGGTAATGAAGATAAGATAAGGACATAACTATTGGTCACTAATACACCATTGTGCCTAGCTACTTTAAGAACGTGGGACTTACTGAAATTGAGTAAACTTGCCACAGGCCCACAACTGAGGTACATCATAGTTTCTCCAATTTTTAGTTTCTTTTCCCTGCACATGTATGGGCGCGTGCATGATGTGTATAGACGTTTATGGATGGGCAATGAATTGTTGGATGAGCTACTACGTTGACAGGTTCTCACAATGCATTTAAAGTCGATGAGTGTCAAGTTGGGTCCGAACTTCTAGTTAAATGTGTGCTTGTCTTAGAATATTCCAGGAATGGATGACCCATTCAATGTTTCAGTCCTACACAGATAAATTGGTTCAAAGCAAATAATTTTACATTATATAGAGGCAAGAATCATTACAACTAGTATCAGAGCCAGACCTAGCCGAAAGTGGGAGGCAGTGGTGAGAATGCGTGTCCATTAAGAGGGTGGATTTTATCACCAATTGTGTATAGGCAGGCGTGAGTAGATGAATATATGTGAGTAGGCAAGGTAATGCTAGACGAGATACCATGAGGTGACATTTTGCCACATCAGGCAAGCTACCATTGTAATGACCCAAATGAGGTGAATTTATTTAATATTTGTGTGAGAATATTTAGGAGAAATCTTGAATATTTGTAATAGCTTGACAGAGTCTAGTATTTCGAGCATGACTCCTAAACTATTTATTGAAACGTCTATTATAATATAGTTTCGAAAAGAAAATTCAATCTCCTATAACTTTCACATTTTGGGAAATCAAATTTGGGTAAATAATCTATCAACAGTCCAAAAAATAGAAAATTCTACTCAAAGTTGACAAGTGTCCCACTTGATTTAAACAACTAGAAAAGCTATTTTTCTGCATAAACAACACATATTTTCGTCCAACAAAGTGATAAAGAGAGGGAGCGAGGAATTGAAAGTGAATTCATGCAAAATTTGGGCTTAGGTGGTGAAACAAAACTCTACGAGGCTTAGAAACGCATTCTATGACCCATTGGCTACATAGTAAGTAATTTTTACCTCGAGGCTCGACTAAAATTTTGATCTTAGTTCACTAATTTTGTGCATATAGAACCATGGAGGTTTTATTTGAGATTTTCTATAGAATTCACAATGATACTGTAAGAAATTTTCGGATTGGGACGTTTTTTCTGGTGAGAACTTCTTGGGGCAGCTTTGTATGCCTATAAATTACTAAGATTCTAAGCTTATTATCAAGTTATTCTCAGGTACGGGATAGTAACTATTATTAAACATTTAATTGGATGGGTAATGACAATAAACTTTTTATTATCGAGTGGGTGCGTGTGTTAGTGTGGGCTCTTATGCAAGTACGAAATCTTTATGAGAATTTTGATATAGGTAATTTGCATGTGTGATTATTACTTCATTGAAATTTTAAAAGTTATTTTTTTGTTGATTTATTTTTATAAAAGAAGGGATGGGAAAAATTACGATGTTTTATATCTGGGTGTACATGCATGTGAATGTATACAAACATAGAGTATTTTTGTGATGATTGTAATATTTGTGAGTATATACAAGTGCTATAGGTATTTATTGATGTAAGAAATGATGGAGACATTTTACTAGAAGTGATGAGAAAAGAGAGAGAACGAAAAATTTTGCTATTTGAGCTTGCATGCATAGTTAAATGACTTAGATAATTTTTCTGTAATCTTAGACATGTTGTTCATGCATGTATAAATATATCTTTTGCAGGTAGCATGGGAAATGTTGTTGAGAATTGGTATATTAATGTGAGTTTTATGTGCAAAGGTTATATGTTTGTGATATATGAGTATTGAGGGCTTCGAGAGGGGCCTGAGATATGTAATAAGTTATGTAAAAACCCAAAATTTCATAATACATCCCGAGCATACAACTTACATAATATTGCATATAATGAAAGACAATTTTTCAAATAAACATAATTTTTCTCAATATCTCATAAAATATCAACTCAGGCTAAAAAAATTTGCCCATTTTATTTGAAAATATTAAAATCTCAAAATATCATTTTAACTTGACGGCCTACAGTTTTTGAAATCAACTCAATATTATTCTTGTAACACTAAAAAAATGAAACTACTATCCATAGACTCGAGTAAGTTCAACCAACTCTAATCTTATGTACTCTACCTATTACCGCCCTTGCTTCGGATAATAAAATAAATCCAAACAAGTAATTAGTTTTACTAAACTTGCGAGTAGAACAACAAGAAAATATACTTGTGAACATGATCAACCAAAATATAGCAATGAATATCACAATACAACTACTAGAAAGGAAACCAAAAGAATACGTGTACTAATTACAACACAACTGTCACGCCCCGAATTCCCACGAACCCGGGGGCGTGGGTTTTATGAAGAGAAAGAACAGATTAACATTTTCCAATTATTTAAG
>MKEJ01058809.1:0-12531 GCA_001753735.1 Embelia ribes
TTTTTTTTTTTTTGGGGAATTTTGTAACAACTAGTTTATATCTATATATGAGTATAACCTCTTAAAATAATTATATTACAACCTTGCAATTTAAACCCATATAGCTATAACAATAGCGTGTAAACCACGCTCTCACTAGGGCGTGACCAACATCCTCACCCATTGCCCAATCATATATTCTCACATTCGCATATAAATCATAGGCCACATTAGTCTTTGCCACAAGCAAACAAAAAGATGGAACTAAAAATCCAACTATATTTCATTATAATCATGCTCTTCATAACCAACCACATTGTAGCCTCCTCGTATCCATCTCCGACGCCGGAGACTCGTCAAAAAGTTCCCGATAACGAGGCCATTTTTAGGAGTTCGGAGCAGCTGTGTTGGGGTTGCGTCGGTGAGTCAATACAGTTCTTGTATTACCATAATTTGGTCAGGGCTTCCAAGTGGGAGCTACCACTCACGTGGGACAATAAGCTCGAGAGCTACGCCAGGTGGTGGGCGACACAGAGGAAATCCGACTGTATGTTGATCCATTCGTTTCCTGAGGACGATTTTAAGCTAGGAGAGAATATATATTGGGGAAGTGGCTCAACCTGGATGCCAGCTGATGCTGTGACGGCATGGGCAGATGAAAAGAAGTATTATACATATGCAACTAATTCGTGCGCTGTTGGGAAAATGTGCGGGCACTATACACAAATTGTGTGGAATACTACGAGAAGAATCGGTTGCGCCCGCGTTGTTTGTGATAGTGGTGATGTTTTCATGACTTGCAACTACGATCCTGTGGGAAATTACATTGGGGAAAGGCCATATTGATATCTATTATAGTAGTGAGTGGTTTGTAACTAGAAACTATAAATACTAATCTTGTATGGTGACTTTTGTGTCACTCATATCGTACTATATATATATATATGTGTGTGTGTGTGAATTGCTCCACTGGCAATGGAAACTAAAAAAGAATAAAAAAAGTAGCATGCTTTGCCCTTTCAATATTGGTTATGATTGAAAAAAAAATTCTTAATGATCGAGTAAATAAGAAAAAAATATGCTAATGGTATTTTAATTTCTCAATCATTATTTCAAAGACCCATGGTTAGATCATTGGAAAATGAAAGAAGGTTAAACTTTGTGTTTCCAATATTTAATTAAAAAAAGAAAAAGAAGACGAAGCAAAGACAGATTAGACTTGGCTTTCACATTTTCAAGTTTTTTTTTTTTAAGTCTCAATCCCACTAAAAGTAAAAGCTCAAGTTCTGAATTTATCAATAAGCTCTAATACCGTGTTAAACTTAAATCTTGCTAGAAGCTCATATTGTTAGTAAGTACAACTTTTTATTAATTTATATTATTCTCCAACAAGATTGAAAAACAAGACAAAGAGCCCTTTATTATATCAGTATTCACCTAGTGAAAAACACAAGAATACACATATAAGGTGAAATTACAAAAAAGTTCTCCAAGAAATGAAAAGTTGTATAAGTAAAAATATATATGTGTATGGGCTATACTTTAAAATGTAATGGAACATTCAATAAGGCCACTCTCCTATGTAATTCCCAGGAGGATCATAGTTACAAGTCATAAAAACACCTTTTCCATCAGCACAAATGACCCTTGCACACCCAATTTTCGTTGTCCCTTTCCACACAATTTGTGTGTAATGCCCACATTCGTGCCCACCATCACATGAGTTGGTCCTATGACGGTACCATTGCTTCTCCGTCACCCATGCGATCGCTGCCTGTGCCGGGGTCCACCCGTATCCGCTGCCCCAAAAAATATTCTCCCCGTAAGGCCCGTTAGAGTGCCTCAAGGCACAGTCCTGACGCCTCTGGTTAGCGTACCACATTGCGTACTGTGCTACTTTCGCGTCCCACATTAATGGTCGTATCCTCAGGGCGGCCCGGGCTGCATTTTGAGGATATAGAAATTGGTTGACGCTGTTTGCATACGTATCTTGATTTGAAATGGCACGAGAACTAGAAAAGAAGAGGACAAAGACGAAGACGAAAAAAACCGATGGCATGGTAACCCGGGCTTATCGGAGAGAGCTCTCTATTTATTTTATTTTTTGGAAAATTTAATGAATTATAGTATTAAGAACAATGTGCTACTTATAAGGAAGTGAATAAAAGTGCTTGTTGTAGTTTTAGTTTTTGGCTTTATTTTCATATTGGTTGTTTGGTTAAAAATTCAAACTATGGGGTGGCACCCATGTTCGATAATGATTGCCTTAATTGCTTTGTGTTAAACAAGTACTCAAATAAGTCTTAACTTTTGTTTCTTTTGATTATCAATTTGTGGTATCATATAAATATTGATTCTTTATAACCATACTATAGACATTCCCATCAAGAAATTAGAAAAAAATAGAGTGGGCTAATGATATATCATTTTTTTTTTTTTTCATTTTTTCATAGTTTAGGTATATATGATGTTATATTCTAGACATTCTCAAACTATTAGAAAAAGCATATCTCAAGTATTACCCTACAACTTATATCTATGCAATAGATTAAACCAAAAGTTTGTCAGGAAAATTATAGTTTTCCCCATAAATATAAAAAATGCGCAAAATATACTATGTTTTAATGTAAGAAAATTATGTATGTAGCTTACTATCCCATCAATATTTTCACCAAAAATCATTTTTTAATTTATTTTAAAAATTTATTCGACGCTCATCTATCTGATTTTTAAATCCTGGTTACACTTCTGATTCCAGAATAGCTAAATACAATAGATAGACCATGGACGAAATGGAAGGAGGCATATTAAATCATTTGATTATTCTATTCTACTGAAATAATATTATATCTAGAATCTTTTTAGTCTTTTATGCTTTAAATTTATTGGTAAATATTCCTGAACTCACAAAGCCGTGAATTATTGGTGATTAATTGTGGCAAATGCTCCAAAATCTTTTCATTATTCGAAAAATGGATTTATGTATGACAAAAAGAAGATTCAATTTCAACTAATCATGGGGGGCAATGAAAATTTCATGGATGATCAAATAGACATTGAATGGTACGTAAATATTACACCAATGGATAGATTTTCTGCAAAAAAATATCATAACTGTTCATATTTTAACATATATAATATATTAATTTATAAAACAAAAGAAAATCGAATATTCTTTGATATAATGTTACTCAAGCAGTACCCTATGATACTCATTAGCATTCTCATATTATGTGCAACATTTGAATGATTGAGTAGTAATTATAACTATATTGCAGGTTTTTCTTCCGGGAAATCATAACGTAGACATTTTCTTGTTCAAGAAATTAATATTCTTTATGGTAGGTAAAAGATATTAAATAATTAAAGTAATAAACCTTTCAAAAAGTCAATAGAAAACTTTTTTTGGTTTAAAATTGCAACCAAAATCAAACAGGTTCCTTGTGCACCGCCTTAATTGGTGGTACGTACCTAAACCACTTCTGATTGCAGGAGAAATAAAGAAAACAAAAAAAACAAATAAAAAAATGAAGAGAAGCAAAGGTCCATAGTTCCGAATCTAAAAATAGAATATATATAAATTAAAAATTGGAGGACGTGAACAAAGTTGCGGTATTTATAATAATAATAAAAAAATACCCTTAGTCTTATATACATTTATTTGTCCATAATTCCTGCCATTTTTGCACAAACAACCTCCTGCATTTATGTACTTGCGGTATATATAAATTATAAAAAATTACTTAAATTTACATTTTTACAATTTGTGAGGGATATATAACATAAAGGACGTGGACATATTTTTGATAAGTGTAATTCACATTAACTTAACTAGGAAAGTTAGCTAAAATACATCAAAAACACATTCCCTCCCTCCCTCCTCCTAATGCTATCCTAAATGATCGCTCATAAATATGCAAATTATTTATTAACAAGTGTACTAGGAAGTTGTTCAGTTTATTCAGTAGAAATCGAGTATCGATCTCAAGAACTCCAATTAAGCTCGAAAGTCTTAAGAAATTTCTAATAGAACATTTCTATATTTAAAATTCACTTTTTAGTTATCAAAAATAATTAAATTACAATTTACTAACAACTTAGTAAATGTAAATTTTTAACAATAATAATTACAAATCTTGCCTAAAATGGAGAATCCAATAAATTAATTTCCTCACCTAATTTTTCAAATTAATTCGTTCCAAATAAAAGTTGTTTAAAAAATCACTGATACTTATAATCTAGTTTATTTTTACATAGAGTGTCATCGGGATTTTGTTTGACTTCATAACTATAATTTGATAATTTATAAAGTACTCAGACATGTTTAAAATTCTAAATTTCAAACTAAATCAAATTTGAATTATAATTTATAAAATTATACTCATCAATTATAGTATTAGAGGATTCCACTAATTTATTTTTATCCCTAGAATAAGCCTAACCCAACATGACAAAATTAAACATAACAAGATTCAATTTAAAAACTAAAAATGTTAATATTGCAACTAATTAGAAAAATAATTATGTCAATAATTAAACAACTTAATCAAAAGGAATAAATTAAGTTAATCAACCTACACACTTTTATTAAATATATATATATATAAATAATAATAGTGGTATGATTCTCCAATTAACCCCCCTCAATTGCGGCCTCAAAAAGCGTTAAAAAAGACATCACCATTACAACTTTCACTAAAATAAAAAAAGAATAAAAGAACAGAACAAGAATAAAAAAAAATGTGTGAAAAATATGATGATGAAATGGTAGGCTTCCTTGGCCTAATTTTTGTCAACAAAACAAAACAAATGAAAACAAAGTGAGGGAAAAAAATAAATAATTCAATGATTGGTAATGGTATGGTGTCAAAGAGGCATTGGTGTGATGAATATGTGGATACATGGAGTGATAGGGTAGGGAAGGTCGCTAGGTCCCACTTTTTGAGCTTCTTAATAAATCAATTAGTCAATAATATCAAAATATAATCGATTATTTTTATTAAATATTAAATAATTGATGTTATTTATCCGAATGAAAATTCAATTTTGTGCACTTTTATAACGCAATCTCTAAATTTTTTTAGCTTCATATTAGTGGATTTACAAATTAACTATAGGTTTTGACACTTTTGTGTACTTCGTTTTTTTTTTAAAAAAATCATATTGATGGCCATATTGTTTATGAATAATCACAGGCATGAAATTAATGCGTAATTTATAAAAATAGTATTCGATTGTTTGATTGTTTCCCGCCATATGTATACTAACGAGAAAAAAATGGAGAATCGATGTTTTTTTATTGTTGGTACAAAATTGTTACATCTTTTCAGATTTTATTTGGGGGAATAAAAAATGCTTTCCCTTCTATTTTATTTTTTCCTTTAGTTTGTAATTTGGGTAAGGTATACTAATGATAACATAGTTTCAATAAAATTTATTTGTTTTGGTTGTCTCTATCGCAATAGTAACAATCTTCAATTTAAAGAAAAAAAAAAGTGACTTAATTGGTTTAATAATGCATCACGTGCCATTCAAATTATTATTGAGGGGGAAAAGCTAACGATTTCATTGTGATTTTTGTTTCACATTCATAAATTTGGGATCGTCGCGATGGAAACACTTATCTTGTAAGTAAAGGGCGAAATAAAAAATGAGAATTGTTAAACCCATCCAAAAATTATGAAGATGCCCTAGGAAACTATATATATAGTGCATATGTGTCAACCTTGAGTCTGTGCATGTTTCAGGACGTACCGTTGAAAGCACAAAGGTAGGATTACTGAGCAAAAATCAAATTGATAATAACACTAGATGCGGGTCTAAGTAGAGTGTCGTATCAGTTGACTGGTCAAGCTATTGAGCCGTTATCATGGGTGTGTGCGCACCACGTCAATGCCCTAAAGGTGACGTACTTAGTTTCCATGAGCCTTTCCGAGGATGTCTTTTACAAGATTGCCAAACCTGGTTCGGAAATTTCTGATTTTATTAACTTAGTGACATTTTGGCATAAATGAGAAAAAATTTCGGATGATCTTTAATGAGAATTTCATTTATAGTAGTAATGTGTGAAATTTTGACAAAGCGATTTGTTACGATATGATTTGTTTTCCAATCACTTGTCCCCATGGCAGCATATATTGCAAAATTTGAGATAAAACAAACTCAACTATTAATTCATCACCATCAACATATTGATCTCAGAAAATATTTATAATTATGCATATTCCTTAAATAAAAATAAATAGAATACTGTAACATCATCTGTAGAGAGTAAACTCAAAAATTCTAACTCAGTCGACTGTAGAAATTAATTGGTTCTCATACTTATTTGTGCAATCAACCCATGAGATTCTATTTAATAAACAATGGATAACTTGCATTGCAACTCTCTACAATACTCACTTACTCGCACGTATCAACCCTAGTGGCAGGCCTAAAATTTAGGATGAAACGATAGATAAATAATGGAGTTTGCCGAGATTTTTTAAAATTTACACATAAAATCCTTTAGATCAGACGGGTCGTGACCTTAGGCAGGTATGGTAAATAGTTTAAGACTTGCTAAAACTATTGTCTTTAATTTCTACATATATTTTATGCATTGACCAAAAAGATGTTTATAAACAGAAGTACCAAGTTAGATATTTGGTCTATAAAATTCTATAAATTAAAACCATCTAGATTTACTTGTATATCAAGAATAATCTAGGCCTTCGTTGGAGTATAAATTTAATTACATTTAGCTATTCAATTTTTAAATTGAGTTTTTTTTTTTTGCGTTTGACCTAAAAATTTAGAAATTTTAAGCTAAATGATTGTAATTTTAGTTTTTATTTTTCACTCAAAACCCACAACCAAACAAATTTAACATTTTGAAAATTCGGTGCATGAACATAAAAGTGTATGCGTTATATATTTCTTTTCTTTTCTAAGTTAGATAATATGTGAATATATTTCATTACGAATTACATTAAAGTCAGACACGCACTAATGGATTCACAATTTTGCATATAGTTCGATCTCATTTCAAATGACGATTGAGTGCTATGCTAATAAGATCAATCAATTATATATTACTTATTTTAAATTTAATTGGTTTTATTCAAATTTTTAAAGAAGCGCCAATAGCACGCATTGCCACGTAGATCTAAAAACTCAATCTAGTGAAGAAAAATTTATTATTTTAAGGTGTTAGAGTTCGATTTTCAATGTTTTCTCATAAGTAGAAATAACTTTATTATGGAAAATACCAAAACAGAAACTATGGGCAGCGATAAAGAAGAAACAAAATTGGATTAAAGAAAAAAGGAAAATGAGAAATTGTAAATTAACACATACGAAAGAATATTAATAGAGTTGAGTTGCTATATATAGTAGTGTTCATCCAACTATCTTTTTTAAGTCTTCGTTTTTGCACCAAATTTCTCAAAGTTATTAATTTTTATCCCTTTTTAAGTCAATTTTAGTTGCTAATCAAATCTTCAATGAAGCGCCACGACGCATTGTGAGACGATCCGCTGCTCTTAATTGCTGCCTTGCTCTTCTTGCTCATCCGTTGCACCTTCTTTCTAATATCCGAATAATCTTTGTCGTCCATTAAGCATCTTATCCCTCTCTCGATCTCATCTGAAGTTACGATATAATCCTTATTGTAGTCCATCTTTATTTCTACAGCCAATCCGAACTCCTTTGTAAGCTCAAACGCATTAAGCTTCTGCTCGGCGTACAACGGCCATGTGGCGAGTGGTACGCCGCACCACAAACTCTCCAAGATGGAATTCCACCCGCAGTGGGAAACAAACCCTCCCACTGCAGGATGGGACAAGACTGTGAATTGTGGGACCCACCCAACCACTTTTCCTAGTTTTGACGTCCTGTCCAGAAATCCTTCTGGCAGGATATCGTCTAGGTTTTCGTATTCAGCCGGGAGCTCCCTCTTTCCCTTCGATGAAGGAAGACGTAGGCCCCAGAGAAATCGGTGCCCGCAATGCTCAAGCGCATTTGCAATCTCAACTATTTGCTCCTTCTCAAAGCATCCCATACTTCCGAAACATAGTAACACGACAGAAGATGGAGGTTGATCGTCCAACCAACTCATTATGTCTACATGTTGACGGGTTTGGTCGGTCTCATCCTCGGACATATCGTCCTTTCTTATACTCGTAAGAAGGGGGCCGATCGGGTAAATATGAGGTATATTGTTTTCATTGGAAAGGGACTTAATTGCGAAAGGTTCCAAATCCGTGAAGGTATTGACCAAAATGCCCTTGGTTTCGCGGAGTCTCCTAGGTACGTCTAGGAAGTTAGGGAAGCCATATTCCTTGTCAATGACCACTTCGGGCATAACCCTAGTAGGAACAGGTTGGGAAAAACCCAAAACACTCAACTCGGTATCCATGTATTTGAATTCATAAATGTCTCGATTGTATTTGTCTTCAAGTATTTGAAGTTGAAAAAGTAGACCTAGAAAGCACGCACTAGACGTGAAGTATGCGTATGTGGGGACATTAAATTCATTCGCTAGATCGATAAACGGGCAACAAAACATGTCCACTACAAATGCGGATAGGTGATTCACCTCGGAGGAGACATAGTCTCGTACCCGAGGCATGTTAATTTCAATGAGCTCCGAGAACAAGATACCCGAAGGCTTGGAATTCAAGAGCTCCAAGGTGGATGGTTCTAAAGTGAGGATGACAAATTTCATTCGTTTGGAAGAGGTAAAGCACGACATTTGGTAGTTACCGAAAGGGGAATTCATGATGAAGACCGTAATGGAAAGGCGGTCGTCACTGTTAACAAGATGTTCGGCAAACTCAACGGCTGAAAAGAGGTGGCCAATGCCCGGTGAAGGGATGAACACCAAATGGAAATTCGTCATTTTCGTGGGACTTTTTTTAATGCATGCTTCATATTCTTTTCCAAAGTGGTATTTATAAACCACACAAGTCAAAGTCCATTTTATACAATGGAAATATTTTTCCTCGTCAGAAATTATTTTTATTTTCTTGGAAAAGTAACAAAATCTCGAGACAATTCAAAGCTTAGTTCCTGCGAAATCTAAGTTTGCCGTATGTTGACTGACTACTAGTTACGTGGTGGGAAAGAAATGTAATTATGTATTTATGCAACAAAAATAAAATAAAAATATACCATTCTCTTCTAGAATTTCCCGAATGCCCCTTTTTAGCAACCCAAAAAATCTTAAATGGAATGTTGTGAAAACCCTTTTTAACTGAAATAAAAGGTCACATTAAATAAGCCAAACAATAAAGAGTAATTGTTCTTGTAATTGCTTCACAATGATATAAAATTCTCTTCATTTTGGCTCATAATTTATTAATAAATATATCAGGGTTAATTTCATTTTTTATCCCTAAATTATATGCTTTGTCCCATTTTTATCCATATACTTTAGTATTATAAAAATATGTTCAGAAGAGCTCATTATATTATACAATATAAATATTTTCATGAATATATTAATATTTATATATTTATTACATTGAATATAAAATATATAAAGTGTTAGTATGAATATTAGAGCAATTAATTTCGAGAAATAAAATTAAGTTATTTCATCTTTAAATGATACTTAAGTAATTACATTCTGTTATGCAATAATTTAAATATTTGAAATAGGCCTTGTTTCATGGAAGATATTTCTCATGTCCGGTACTGCATGGTTCCATGTAAGTGTTCATGTAATATAATGATATAACCAAATAGAATTCACTTAAAACTATGAGGACCATCAATGTAATTAACTCTTAAAAGTCCGGGAAATAAAAAAAGCCCCTGTGCAAAGAACATGGTATACAATAGAATATTTCACATTAATAAGAAAATATATAAAATATCAAACATAAACATTAAATCAGATTTTTGAAAATAAATTAACTATTTCACCTAAAAGCTTTGCCATTAAATTATTCATGAAAAAGTGAAGCATTTTCCGAGTTAATTATTATCTTTAGAACATATTGTTTGTAAGTCTGTGTTTTGTATAAATACTTTATTTTGTAATAAGGTGATATAACAATTTTTTTTTTTTTTTGCTTTAAATTTGATAGTAGAATGATGTCGCGCCATATATTTAACTTAGAAATGATGCTAATTAGGCCAATTGCATATAATCAATAAATGAATAATATCTTATATTTTGTATATGAAACTATAAACAATTTAATATCAGTCCAAAATATAAAATAAAAGATAAGTAATGCCAAGTAACGATGACATTCGTATAATATAAACAAAATTGGTGCCAAATAAATATTTAAATTAAACAATATACAAATTCAATACGTAAACCTGTACTTAGGTATTGAAAGGCTGTAATAAGATGGAACTTTGAAATTTACTCTCTTTTTTGTAGTAATAATTATGGGAAAATAGAAGAGAAATGACAAATAATGACAAATAATGACAAACTCCTAAAGAATTAAAAATAAGTTATTTACAATATTGGTACCAATGTTTCGTCCACAATTCTATTTTGTCCCTGTAGGTTCAATTGAAATAATAATAGTCCCTCACTCAGTGTAATTTAAATGATGGAATTCATACAAGTAATCAGTTTGTGATTTTTTTAAGAGAAAAGTATCTTGATGATAATTTATGTCGAGATTGTCTTCTGCTTTAAAAAATTTAGTATTTAATACAAGATGTTAGTTTACAATTGACCAAATATTTAACTTTTGAAGCTATGAGAATCAAATCTGTCAAGTTTTTATTACTTTGGTATCGTTATACAATACGCGGGCTGCTATCTCTCTTTCTCTGCCAATATAGGGTTCTCGATGGTCCGCCTTATTTTCCTGTCCGATGCATGACTCAAACTTTTCTTGTCGAAGAAACGGGATGCAATCCTGCTCAAATGTAGTACAACGAGAGTTGTTTCAAGCGTACTCTGGACTATATTTTACAGTTATTAAGGGCTAAAAAAAAGGTTACGATTAGAGGAATATATTACATATTNNTTATCTCCCAGTCCAATGGTTTTGTGTATGAAAACCATAAATTTACACCAGAATCCTCACCTAAACCAGCAATTGGCATAAATTTACTTATTTAAAAATTGAAGGTTGATTGACTATCTAATTTTTAAGTTAATATTTTTTTTTTTGCTATTTTGTTTTAAATAAATTAAGTGTATTATTTTTTTTTCTAAGACAAAAAAATTTAATTTAATTAAAAATTACAATCAAATCAAACTATGACCATGGAGTCCTCTAGCCCGTATATTGATCTCCGCAACTAGTGTGGCTTCTTCTTTCTGTAAATTTGGATTTTTCATTGTTATGGTTGTCAGAAATCTAAGTTTTTCTTCTGTGTCATTCTATTGGCACGAAAATTATTTTATTTAAATCTTGTTAGATATATATTCAAATGAAAGAATATCAATTAGTATTAATGTAGAGCAGCCTATAGTTTGGTCCGATAAGGATTTAATCACGAATTCAGTTAATTTCTCTTGCTCATGTTATTCACTATTGGTATAGCATTAGCGTGACACAAATGCTTTGTTGCCTATATCGATTTCCTCAGCAGCAATATTTTCCTTATTTTTACTTTCTACAAAAATTTATGACATTTTTCAAATCAATTCACCCGATTGGATTATGCTACGAGCACTTTTTTTGGGGTGAATCGCTACTGCTTTTGCAAAAATTAGAGACAAACAACTTTAAATCCTACCGTACCTTTGCTTTCTTTCCCTCTAAATAATGAGCAATTGTTTGAAATTTTAAAAAGCAACATAGAAAGAAAAAGAATTGTCTAAATATTTGCTTACACCCAACACCCAACCCCAAGTCACTAAAGTGAAATAAAAAATAATAATAACAGGATTAATAATGAATTATTAGGCTGTTAGCAAAGAGCATCACCATGCAGTTTTCTTCTTTTTCAGCATATCTTCTGAGAAGCTTACTACTTCCTGGTTTAGTTTCCCAAGCATGTGACAACCATTTCTCTATTGAACCAAAACGATGTTCTTCGTTCAACGTATCTGAAACGAAAGAGATGCTGTCATTTTTCATGTCGATAAATTCTAAAAGCTAGAAACATTCTCGTGGCGCTTTTTCAGGATACGTGGGATTAATTGTTGATTTCTGATTTTGCTATGCTCTAAAATATTCATTCTACTTACTTTTCCTCACATGAAAGGTACCACGGATGGGGTACGCATGTCCTGAGATCAACATTGCTTTCGGTTGTTTTATAATTACATTATTGCCTTCCTTTTACTGTTACACAAGGTAAAGTGTAAAGTAAACAGCTTCATACCAATTTGTCTGTATTTGTGTTCAATTAAAGATGTTTGGATGTAGCTTGTACTGCTCCTGAATTTTACAACACATTCCAAGGACATAACTTACACAGTATCATACATAATGAAAAACAAAACTTCTCAAATAAACATCATTTTCTTAACATCTCATCAAATATCTACTCGGGCTAAAATAATTTGCTCATTTTATTTGAAAATACCAAATTCTCAAAATATCATTTTGGATTGACGGCCTACAGTTTTTGAAATCAACTAAA
>MKEJ01058816.1:0-13007 GCA_001753735.1 Embelia ribes
TGTCGCATTAATGCAAACATAATATTTCATGCTTCTTACGATATGCTTTAAATGCGAAAAAAAAAATACCAGGAAATTTCGGGATGTTACATGCTCCAAAAAAAGACACGCAGCTAGAAGAGAAAGAAGAACGAAATTTCTCATTGACAAAAGAAGATACCCAACCCTTATAGCATATTAGATATCAAGATATAGACTTAATACACCATTATTATGTTTACTATTCCTCTTTAGACCTTAAAAAAATTTCCAAGAGATATCATTGTAACTCTTAGACGTTTTTGTACACTTTATACTTTTTTGTAACTCTACTTTACATTTTTAGACTTTTTGTAAACACGCAATGCATGAATAGGAAGGCTCTTTTTCTAGTGTAAATAAGATAGATCATCACCAAGGGAAACACATGGACAAAGGAGAATAGCCAATACCCAATCTATGTACCCTCAATCTCTTCTTATCCCTTTGTAAAAATTCCACTCTTGTAACACCTTTAAGATTTATAAAAAAAAATTCAACACTTTGATAACACTCTTCGTTCTTTAGGAGCTTTCCAGAAAGGGAACAACTCAATAGGCTACAAATAGAAAATAATTTTAGTATGATCAGACAAAATATAAACAACAACTTAAGAAAACAAAATAGAACCCAAATAGATCGTCAAGAATTTCTTGACTTCTCAGAACAATTAGCCAGAGAAATTGAAAAAAAAGTACAAGTTCAGATTACTTTAGAATAATTGAAATATAACATTCAAAGACTAATTATTTAATACATGAACTAAAAGAACTTAAAGTAGGTTATCTTTATAGGTAGTTTTATGCTCTGTTAATGTATGTTAAAGATGTAACTCTTGGAAGTATACATTTCTATAAAGAAACTATTACAGATTTTAAAGAAACAGAAAATTTATATTTTTTAGAATTGAATAGATTTGTAGAAAAAAGATCTCAAAATAATCTTCAGATTAGTATTAGATTTGAATTATTTAACCGGTGTAAAAGAACTAAGGAATATTATACTAAAAAATTATATATAGCACAAAAAAGAATAGAGAACTTAGCAGCTTAATTTTATGCCAGTATTAGCAGAACTTAGAGAAGAATTCGAATATTATCAAACAAGAACAAATAGAACTTCCAAATAAAGAGATCCTTAGAAAAGAAATAGAATTAATTAAAAAAGGAATAATGAATGAAGAAGACTCTTTTGAAAAAGATGCAAATGGAGAATGAATAATAGTAAAAAATAAATTTACACATCTTCAAATGCAAGAAGGTGAAATAGATAAGATACTAGAAGAAGAAGAATATATTATAGAAGAATTTTTGACAACAAAGTTAGAATCACAAAGCATCATAAGTGCACAAGAATTAATGGAAATACAAACCCAAGGTCAAATATCAGAACAAAAACTTATATTTATAGAAATAAAATATGGATGGACCCAAGTACCAAGAACACTATATACTCAATATGAAGAACTAAAATGTTTGAACCAAAAGGTAAAATATAAAATTAAGAAATTTTGGATAAGAAAAGACTAATAGATGATGTAGGATATTGAGTTTAGCTGCACGTGACTTACAAGAATGGCCACGTTATTATAAACTCGGTTGTCTCATCTTGTAGTAAGAAACTATCAAGAAATGGAATTTAGCCATGTAACAGAAGAAATGTATGCATATTTAGAAAAACATTTTAGCAGAAATAATATTCGGAAAATGGGATACTTATAGAACAAATTATTCACAAGACTTTGAACAAGTGCAAGTTTTAGGAAATAATTCCCACAGTTTTATTAACTTAATCCATTCACTTGTATTAGGATCTAGTCCTTATACAGAAAGTATACTTAGACAAAGGAAAGGAATTAAAAAATTAGAACAGATTCAATTAAAACATTGGAGTTTTATAAAACCATTTTTACAAGACTTTATGTATTATAGTAGTATAGCTGGGGCATTTATAATAAAGACATAGGAGAAAAACTATTTTTAAAATTACCAAGACCTTTAGGACAAGAAATTTAACAAGAATATAAAAAATTTGAAGAAACTAATACAAACCTTAACCAGTGTTCTCAAACTAATAAAATTAGTACAAAATGTAAATTTATAATAGATAAACTATTAGCCAAATGTACACAAATACAAATCCAAAGATCACATAAAGGCAAACATAGTTATTCTAAAAATATTTATACACCGTAAGTTTATACTCAAACTGAAAGACAGAAATATTATAGACCTATAACTAAGAAAAAATAATATATAACACAACCGGCAAAAAGGTATTATTTAAGAAAAAGTAATAGTAAAAAAACCCTTTTTACAAAAAAGATAAACATCTTAGAAAATTTGATGAAAGTAAATTATTTTATTTATAGCACAGAAGATCATATAAGTAGAAATTGTAATACAAAATATATGAATAACAAGAATGCTATGTTAGTAGAATGTATCAATGAAGATCTATTAGAAATGGATGATAACCTTAGTTATAAGTATGGCTTAAAAATCAATTCTCCGTTTAGTTATATTCAATGCTCCATTTAGTTATATTTTATGTTCCGTTTAGTATGGCTTAAAAATCAATGCCATCTTCTATAACCCTATACAATCTAGATACTATTGGATAAATTATAAGTATGGCTTAAAAATCAAGAAAGGATTACCATCATATTCAAGACAAGTGTTCCATAGAAAAAAAAAGACCCTTTCAAAAAGACACGTTCCCAAAAGATAAAAGGAGTCAAAAATGAGATGCTCCAAAGAAAGATACACAGCTAGAAGACAAAGAAGAAAAGAAATTTCTCATTGACAAAAGAAGATACCCAACCCATATCTAGATATAGACTTAATACACCAATATTATGTTTACTATTCCTCTTTAGGCCTTAAAAAAATTTCCAAGAGATATTATTGTAACTCTTAGATGTTTTTGTACACTTTTATACTTTTTTATAATTCTACTTTACACTTTCAGACTTTTTGTAAACACACAATGCGTGAATAGGAAGACTCTTTTTCTAGTGTAAATAAGATAGACCATCATCAAGGGAAACACACGAAAAAAAGAGAATAGCCAATACCCAACCTATGCACCCTCAATCTCTTCTCTTCCCTTTGCAAAAATTCCATTCTTGTAAAACCTTTAAGATTGATAAAAAAGTTTCAATACTTTGATAACACTCGTCATTTTTTAGGGCTTTCTCGAAAGGGAACAATTTAGTAGGCTACAAATAGAAAATAATATTAGTACAATCAAATAAAATATAAACAACTTAATAAAACAAAATAGAACCCATATGGATCGTTAAAAATTTCTTGACTTCTCAGAGCAATTAGCTAAAGAAATTGTAGAAAAAGTATAAGTTCAAATTACTTTAAAATAGTTAAAATATAACATTCAAAAACTAATTGTTTAATATTTGAAATAAAAGAACTTAAAGTAGACTATCTTTATAAATAGTTTTTTGCTCTGTTAATATATGTTAAAGATAAATTTATTGGAAGTATACATTTCGATAAGGAAACTATTGCAGATTTTAAAGAAAGAGAAAAATTATATTTTTCAGAATTAAATAGACTTGTAGAAGAAATATCTCAAAATCATCTTAAGATTAGTACTAAATTCAAATTATTTAACCATTGTAGAAAGGCTATAGAATATTATACTAAAGAATTATATATAGCACAAGAAAGAATAGAGTACTTAGCAGTTTAATTTTATGCTAATATTAGCAGAACTTGTAGAAGAATTCGAATATTATAAAACTAGAACAAATAGAATTTTCAAATAAAGAGATCCTTAGAAAAGAAATAGAATTAATTAAGGAATAATGAATTGAGAAGACTCTTTAGAAAAAGATGCAAATGGAGAATGAATAATAGTAAAAAATAAAATTACACCTCTCCATATGAAAGAAGTTGAAATAGATAAGATACTAGAAGAAGAAGAAGATATTATAGAAGAATACAAGCCCAAGGTCAAACATCAAAACAAAAACCTATATTCCAGAAATAAAATATGGATGGAGCCAAGTACCAAGAACACCTTATACTCAATATGAAGAGCCAACTAGATTGTTTGAACCAAAAGGTAAAAGACAAAATTTAGAAATTGTAGATAAGAAAAAACTCATAGATGATGGTAGAATATTAAATTTAGCAACACATAACTTATAATAATGACCAACGTTATTAGAAACTTGGTCTCATTTTGTAATAAGAAATTATCAAAAAATGAAATTTACCCATACAACAGATGACATGTATGCATATTTAAAAAAAAAATTAGGAGAAACAACATTTGGAATATGGGATGCTTATAGAACAAGTTATTCACAAGACTTTGAACAAGTAAAGTTTTAGGAAATAATCCCTATAATTTTATTAACTTAATTCATACATTTGTATTAGGATCTAATCCTTATACAGGAAGTATACATATACAAAGGAAAGTAATTAGAAAATTAGAACAAATCCAATTAAAACATTGGAGTTTAATAAAACCATTTTTACAAGATTTTATGTATTATAGTAGTATAGCAGGAGCCTTTATGATAAAGGCATAGGAGAAAATCTATTTTTAAAATTTCCAGTACCTTTAGGACAAGAGATATACCAATAATATAAATTTTTTTGAAGAAACTAGTACAGACCTTTACCAATATCCTCAAACTAATAATATTAGTGCAAAATTTAAATTCCTAATAGATAAACTAGTAGCTAAACGTACATAAACACAAATCCAAAGATTACTCAAAAGCGCGCATAGTTATTGTAAAAATATTTATACACCACAAGTTTACACTCAAACTGAAAGATAGAAACATAATAGACCTATAATTAAGAAAAAATCATATACAAGACAATCAACAGAAAAGTATTATTTAAGAAAAAGTAATAGTAAAAAACCCTTTTTACAAAAAGATATATATGTGAGAAAAGTTGATAAAAAAAGGGAATATAATAAGATAAATTGTTTTAGTTGTGACACAAAAGGTTGTATAAGTAGAAATTGTACTAAAAAATATAGGAATAACAACAATGTTATATTAGTATAATGTATTAATGAGGATCTATTAGAAATAGATGATAACATTAGTGAGATAGAATCAATTTACAGTATACAAGAAGTAGAAGATGTAGATCTAACAGAACAATCTTATGTACAAAATTTACTGAAATCAAGTAAATATATTAAAGATTCTTATAACGAGGTACTTCACAAAATAGACTCTACTAATCATATGTCAGAAAAATATATAATAATTTTATGAATTTAGAATATTTTCATGAAAATTGGATCCGTGGACAAGGATTTGATAATCATGAATGTATTTTTTGTTTCATATTTCCTAACAAATGCAATAGATTTCAATGTAATATATGTACAAAAGAAACATTTTAAATTTGTTTAGAAAATAAAGATTTTCCTTTTACCCTCATCCCATAAACTAAACTAGAATCATCTAAGATAGTATCAGAATTATCTTATCGAATTATTAGATTAGAAAATTAATTAGAATCTCTAGAATATATATCTGATAAATTAGAACAAAGTATACAACTAAATGTCAAAGGTAAAAAGCCAATAGAAGAATCTATAAGTAATACTTTTTCGAATATTATTTTTGCTGAACAAAATTTAGCTTAACTACTTAAAAAATTAATAAAATTAAAATTAAGAATTATCTTAAGAAATTATTTTGTTATTAGAGAAGCCCTAATAAACACAAATCATACGAGTAATATGGCAACATGTCTCAATTACATTGGGATTGGTACCTATCTGCCCTCAGAGATTTCTCAGTGTGACTCACACACTTATGATTTAACGTGGCCCATTTGATTAGAATTTGTTTGGTTGCACTTTCAAAATCAAGATTTTTATCATTTTATTTAAAATCTTGACTGTATTCGATTACTCAATTTTCAACCTGAAAATTTTCTGTTATAGCATGAATAAGTTAAAAACAATATGTTGTATGCAATCTATTTTTCAATATATATATATATATTTTTATTATTATTATTTATTTATTTATTTTATTTTTTTATTATTATTATTTTTTTTTTTTGCTTAAAACTGTACCAAATCAATCCTTAGCTTGAAATTTCTAAGAGAAGTTTAAAGTTTTGAAAACTACATTGAGGGTCCTATTTATTTTGTACGTTTAAGAAATCTCCAAACCCGAAATTTTCATACAGCAGTGACTAAGAAATTTCAAAATTTTGTTTAATTGTCAAGATGATATCATCCATAAATGGTCACTAGAACAAACTTTTGGTCCCAAAATATATTCATGTAATAATTTGAGTTGTGTATAAAATAAGAAATTTCAAATGTATACACATTTATGATTTTAAACCTCTAATAGCACAATAAACATGCAAGTACATTTTTGAGTTGAAATTAACCAGCAACGAGAAATTTTAGTTTGAGGGAAACTTTTACTTAATTAGGAGAGTATATATAAACAAGATGACTCTCATAATTACTTAATAATTTTGAATTATTTTAATAACGTTAAAATAGAATATAACTAAATACCTCCGTGTATACCAATTGTTATCCATACCTCGTTAATTAACATAATTTTGAAAATCTGTTTGCATGTTACAAAACATAACAAAATTCTAGCCTTTTCTTTTTCTGAGTTTCAATCTTTTCATCATTTTGTTACCCTTTTTCTCTGTTTCCCACGAAAGAAAAAAAAAGCCGTGTTTTTTAGTCTTTGAGTTAGGTAACCTGTCCAAGCAAAGATCTTGAGATACCATGCACAATTTGTATCTAATCCTCTATAAATACTCCAAAATTCTACACTTAAATTCACACATCTCCTAATTCACCATTGGTATATCATAATTAGTTGTCTACATTTCAATAATGGCTTCATTTTCTTCTTCTTTCAAGGCCATTGTTGCATTAGCTTTTGTTCTACTCTTCATAGGGAGCTCCTCCGCTCAACTTTCTACTACTTACTATTCAAATTCTTGCCCAAAATTATTGAGCACTGTGTACTCAGTGGTTAACTCTGCGATACAAAAGGAGGCTCGGATGGGTGCCTCTCTCCTTCGTTTGCATTTCCACGATTGCTTTGTCAATGTAATTAACCTACTTCGTATGGCGGTGAAAAATATTTTTCTAATATATTTCAATATAGAAGCTAAGTGTATGTTGTGATATATTCTTTAGGGTGGTAGAAGATAATTTATCTACTTTGGGATTTTGGTGACAAGGCCTCAACAATATTCCATAATTTCCTTCGTTCCTATTCTAGTAAAAATGAGACATTTACAAAAAACTATTAAATATATTTATCTGTAGCATACTTTTACATACATGCATGTCATTATCCTTATAGTTTTAATTTTTCTATTTTGGAAAGTAGTTATTCTCTAGCAGTCTATGTTGAGTAGTTATTCTTAGACAAATATTGACACCTAAATTAATAGGATGTTGTTTTTTCCAAAGTTAAATATAGAAACAACTGTTCGATGTAACTGCTTATTCATATACATAATTTTTTTTTTAATTAACTTTCATTACAAGTATAAAACCATATACGTGAACCAATCACAAATAATATTAAAAGTAGTTGACTTTGGTCCAAATATTAGAAAACACATTCTTTTTATTACTCTCATAGTTGAACTTCTCTTAGCCAAATAATACATTTTTATCTATTAGTACAATGTTTTTCAACTATAACTGATTACAAGTTCATCTAACTTGTTTCAATATTTTCCAGGGATGTGATGGATCACTCTTGCTCGACGACACGTCGACATTCACGGGAGAGAAGAGGGCAGCTCCGAATTTCAACTCTGCAAGGGGATTTGATGTTATTGACAACATCAAGTCCGCCGTGGAGCAAGCATGCCCTGGTGTGGTCTCATGCGCCGATATTGTAGCCATTGCTGCTAGGGACTCTACTGTCATTGTGAGTATATGAACATATATATCACACGCCACGTACAAAAGATGTATAGTAAATGAGAAAGTTGAACACTTCATGTGCTTTTACTCTCTCTTTGCGATAGTAAAACTACGATATGTGCTCATGCGTCATGTATAACTTTTGTTCTCAAATGTTTTACTTATATATAACAGGAACATTATTCAGAATGACGTGACAATAATATATTAAGTATGAGTAATGATATGCATACAAGCTAGTTATATATGTGTAATTATATGTGGACATGTAGCTAGGAGGGCCATACTGGAATGTGAAGCTAGGAAGGAGAGATGCGACGACAGCCAGCCAACTTGCAGCTAATACCAGCATTCCAACTCCATTTGCGAACCTTACCACACTCATCAGACTGTTCAATGATGTTGGCCTTTCCATGAAAGATTTGGTTGTGCTTTCAGGTATTGTTCTCCTTTCTTATATAAAAAATAATAGTAAAAAAATCAATTATTTTTTCAACTTATTATATCTAAAATAATAATTTAAAAAATTGATTGTTTTTTTGCCTTAGCAACTCCACATCTATTTGGACCAAGAATGCATGATGAGACAATATTGTAGAGTTAGGTGGTGGGAAAATAAATATCACTAAAAGTTCCATGAAAACAAAAGGTCATTAGGGTGGATAACACAATAAGTCCGTTTATTGCAATTATTGTTCTTATTGCCATAGCTAGGGGTCACTGCTCTTATTGCTACTCCTTGGCCCAACCGTTATTTCAAAGTAATTTTATTTTATTTATTTACTTAAAGATGTTCATTCAAAAACTACTTGGATACTTTTGAATAAGAATAAGAATAAGAATAAGAATAAGAACGATACATAAAACTATTTTGTCTATTGGGAAACAAAATTTATAAGGCATAATACAAAACTTAGGAAGAAAGTGATTTATTTGATTGAGATGGAGTGTTACAATTTCAGAAAATCAATTAAATTAATGCTTGAATTAATGCATGAGCGATCAACTATAGCAACAATTGTTTACTGGGACAATTGAAGGAGAAATTTAGGGCGAGAAAAGATTTACATATGGTTTGTATTGATTTGAAAAAAAAATTTAAAAGAGCTTTTAGATATATACGTTAGCAGAGTTTGACCAAAAAAAATTATTTCTCGAAAATATAAAAAATAATAATTTAGGATACACAGAGTGCCCAATCACTAATGTCAAAAAGTTGATTTTTTTTATAACATGTTATCTAGTTTTCATTTTATAGTACGATTGCTCCAAGGCTTCGCTTTTAAACCTTTCTTATTTGCCAAGTTAATAAACAAATCGATTAGACACATACAAAATGAGTGTTGTGATGTATGTTGTTTACCAATGATATTTTATATTTGACAAGTCCACAGTGGCATAAATGATATACTTGAATTATATATTAATATCTTAAAGTCTCCCAGTTTCATACTAAGCAGGGCAAAATCAAAATATACGGAGTCGGTGCTAGTGAACCAAATGTGTTGCATCCAAATGTAAGTAGTTAAATTAGGTGGCTAGATAATACCAAAGACTAATATTCGCTATTTGATATCAATTTTGCAAAGTAATGGTGAGATATTAGAAGATACTGAACATAGAATATCAGTAGGATGGATAGAGTGAAAAAGTTTTCACGCTCGGAATCCCTATAAACCCAAGGATGTGAGCGAAAGTAGAATAAATAGATTAAAATAAGCAGGTAATCATAATATCAACAATAAACAAATATGAAAATAGATACAACAAAACTATTCCACATTCCCATGAGCCCGATAAAATATAACAACACCTGAATATATACAACAATAAGTCTTACAATAGCTACAACAATCCCCAGTATTATTACATAACAATACAATACTAAAAAAAATAGGAAGGTCAGCGTCAACCATATAAAAAATAAGTTTCAAGCTACATACTTGACAAAAGAATAAGTTACACCAAAAACTTGTCTATGAACTCGAAATAACAAAATAAATATTTAAAGAGGCCACGTCTTCCAAAATAACATATGCCATCATAGATAATCAGTGCTTATAGAGCATGGTCCGAACTAGCCTACGCACCTACAAACATGAATTTATAACAATATGCCAAAAAGAAATACAAGTTAGATTGCAATTAACAACGTAAACAAGAGTTTATGTGGCATATGTATAAAGAGCATATGCTACAGCTACGACTATGACCTCCGACAACGATGCAAAGTGAAAGGTGCGACTAGTATCTCTCCAAAGGTTTTTGGGAGAAATATGAATGCCCCACCTATAATCGACGCGTTTAGTGGTACGTGAATTATAGTCCCAACTTTAAGGTGCACTAATACCTAGAATGATCAAAATTCTCGCCATTCATAGGTTTTCTGGCTCTTATGGTGGGGGTATATATCCCCAAGGTTATCTCCACTAACCGAAGGGTTAAAATCTACAAATTTTACTTGGTAAAAGTGATATTGGCGTCCCAAAAATAAATAGAAAATGACTCAAATTCTACCATGGTAGTAATAATGAAAATGAGACATTGTATACATGATATTCATGTTTTTCATTTCTACAAATTGTATGCTTTTACAGCTCGAATAGCATACTTTTTAAATCTGCAAATGGTATACTTTTATTTCTTGAATAGCATACCTTTAAAATCTACGAATACTCCCTGAGTTTTATAATGAAGATTTTCCCCAAAACAACATATAAAGTCTATGAATATCATATAAACCTCCATGCTACAATGCCAGTGTCAACACCAACAATACCATGCTCATATTTATGCAATGACATATGCTCCAATAATATTGATGTAACAATATTAATTATATAACATACTCCACGATATAATATTGAGAAAACAATATTAATGCCACTAAATATGTTATGAGAATACAACATATATAGGTTACAAAAATTTATTAAGAATGCAGTGCCACAAGATTGAGCAATACAATGCTATAATATACTACAATTAGGATTTATCCATAATAAATCACATAACCTCAACAACAACCCAATTGAAAGTAAAGGCATGGTATACACGTCGATACACACACACCCTCTATATTTATATTGTTATTTGCAATCTACTCGTACCTCAAATACTTATGAAAGCCCCCAAATAATTATTCAAGCTTCGCCTTAAAAACCCATCTTCTAAGGCCTCGAAAATAATCTAAGTAGGCCACCTAAGTTAATGAGAATTTATACATAAAATGATCTATGAGACGTAAGAAAGAGTTTCTACAACTTTATTTCTATATACGAGTTCGACACGGAAAACGAGAAATTGGAAATGAACAAAGAAGAAGACCAAACTTACATCTACTCCTAACCTAGGTGATGAAGATTCCGAATATACGAGAATATCCCATGTACAAGCTCTCGTGCTAGATGATTTTGACCCGATAAGAAAATGGAGATTTTGGAACCCTCACGCTCTTTTTCTAATGTGTCGGCTAAACAAGATGGAAAAAAGTGATAAAAAATAGCTTGGTCACACAGAAAATGGGCAAAAAGTGACTAGGCTCTATGTGAAATAGCCGTTTGAATGCCAAAATGGTACCATTTGAACGATGATACTGTTTGAAAGACAGAAAGTATACCATTCGAACTGTAGAACCTGAAGCATGATAGTTTGAAAAACTAAAAAAAAAATTCCTAGGCATGAACTCCAACTTCAACTACTCCAAACTTCACCAAACATCTATGAAAGCTATTCTATATTAATCAATGCCTTGAGACATGATAATTAACATCACTAACAAATAAAAACATAAAATTCAAGAATTTAGTTTTCAAAAAATTTACACAAATTTTCGAGACATCACATCCTCCTACATTATAAAATTTTGTCCCCGAAATTAGAATATGTTACCAATGAAAATAAAGACGTATTCGAAGTTATAAACAATTCGGGATACTTGGCTCAAATTTCTTCCTCTAGCTTCCAAGTGGCCTCCTACCTATTATGATACTTTCAAAGTACTTTCACTAAACGAATGCAACGATGATGAAGTGTTCATTCTTTCGAATCCAAGATCCAAATTGGTAAAAGCTTATATGATACATCTTCTTCTATGTGCAAATCATCAAAATTAAGAACATGTGAGGGTTCACGTAAGTATTTCCGAAGCATGGATACTTGGAAAATGGTATGAATTCTTGAAAGATGTGGTGGCATGGCCAAACAATATGTAAGCTCTCCGACTTTATCAAGGATCAAGATCAGATCGATAAAATGAAAGGAAAGTTTCCCTTTCTTCCCGAAATGCCCTTTTTAGGGAAACTTTCTGAAAAATGTAATTACAAACCTTGAACTACAAAGGCCGCCTCCGATGGTCCGCGTAACTCTTGTGTCTACTCCGCACCGTCTCTAAATGCTACTTAATCAGTTGTACATTTTTTGTTGTCTCTAGTATAAGAATGGGTACATAAGGATATGTAAGTTTATTGCAAGTTGAATCGAGTGACGATAAAAAAAAATACACATTGCCCCGTATCGATGAATTTTTTGATCAATTGTGGGGGTCTCGATTCTTTTCGAAGATTGAGTTGCGTACCAGTTATCATCAATTGCGGGTGCAGAGGGAAGATATTGAGAAGACTATGTTCCAAACTTGGTATGGATACTACGAATTTCTCGTGATGCCATTTGGTCTTACGAATGTCCCAGCGACTTTCATGGATTTGATGAACCACATTTTCCAACCATACCTGGATCCCTTTGTGGTTATCTTCATTGATGATATCCTTGTTTATTCGCCTATTGAAGAGGCTCATAGAGAGCATCTTCCTGTTGTTTTATCTACGCTTCAGTGGCATAGGCTCTATGCGAAGTATTTGAAGTGTGAGTTTTGGCTACGTGAAGTGAAATTTCTCGGCCATGTTATTTCGGAAAGCGGGCTTGCAGTTGATCCATCGAAGATTGATGCTATTACCAATTGGTCTCCCGTATAAGTCCTTGAAAGGAGCCATCTCAATGTTTGCGAGATAACTATTGTTGTACGCAAACTCTGTTGCGCCCCCGAATCCCAAGCACCC